>APFE030423246.1:0-20895 GCA_000404065.3 Pinus taeda | reverse complement strand
ATTATCGGTGAATAGTCTCGCGTTTGTTAATGGTATACATCAATGACTGGTAATCAAACGATTTCTCACATGGTCGACTTAAGATCATTTATTCCCATGGTGTAGAAATGTACCACAACGATTGGTGAAGACCTCAAGTTGCATCAACATTCATTGGTTCACTTGATAATTTCTCATGTCGCTGCTAGTTGATACCGCTTCACCTTACATGTTGCAGTCATTTATAGCGACATTCTATATGATGGCACCTAAGTTTGTAGTGTAGTACCGTCTTACTCCATCATGTTCATTTGGTACTTGTGGGATCAGTCTTTGAATTAGTGATTCGCTTCATCCTTCAGCGTCATTGACATTCTTATATGTGATATTCAGACATGTACTTGTTTGATCATGATCAGATGATCCATTATGTATTTTCCAGTATTTTATACTTGTATACTTAGTGGATCCACTTGTACTTGATATACGGACATGCTTTACTTTCTCTGAGCATGGGTATGCCCACCTCAGATAATGTTTCTTTCTGATCTCCTTTTGTGGCTTGGCAGGCTGAACTCTGGTGAAGTCCTTAGTTTTTGACAGGTTTCCTTTCCATGTACTTACTTAATACATTTCGGCCATCATGCACCCCTTCTAACCTCATATATTGGGGGCATCTGTTATAGCTCCAAATATCACTCTTGATTTTTATGATGTTGCACTCATGGCCTAGGGAAACCCCTCCTTCCAGACCTGGTACAGATACTTAAAAAACAGTGTTTTATTCCCTATACGCAACATTTCCCTGAGCTAAACGCGTGTGTACGCGGGTCTGTGTATACCCAACCAGCGTATATGTCTTAAAACACTTAAAAAAATTAAATATCCTTAATTTCAGGTGGAGATCACGGGTTTTACCTATTTATTACCTATTAGTTCTCGTGGCCCAACTATTCCCAACGAATTCCCAACTAAAAAACTAGTTTGGGAGAAGTATAAAAAGGTTTCAATGGGAAGGCCTAATGAGGAAGGGAGAGAGAGAAAAGTAACTCTACTGAGATTATCCTTGACCAGGTTTGAAGATCCTTGTGCTTCCAGCACTTCCCCCATTATAGGAAACCCTTGTTTCCTTGAGTTATGATGTCTTTCCACTGCTTGAGATATCTTGGAGTAAGTCATGGAAGGAGTTTGTTGAAGGCTTGAGACTGGACGAATCCGGCGGACGGTTCTACTTGAAGCCTATGAAAGGAAGACTTAGGTGAAATCATTCCTTTCTCTACTATAGTTATCTATAATAAAAGAAACACTTGTCTTGTTCTCCATATAAATCTTCTTCCTGTTTATGATATCAGTGTTATGATTCACATATGAATGGTTGTTTTAATTGTATAACTAACTACCTTTCAATATGCTATGAAGATGATTTCTTTATGATTCTTGGTCAATATACTGCTGTGCTTTTTGGAATTGATTGTTTTGTAGGTGGAAGGGCTAAAATGAACTCCAAGAGGGTTTCGACCCTGGTTTGATCTTCCCAAATGGAGGACCCCTAGGTGCACCTCTCTTTGTGTAGTTTGTTTATATTAGCATCACGGTTGTGTGGAATTCTTGTTTTTCTTTGTAGATAACCTCTGATCTGCTAGGGTATCAACCCAAGACCCTAGGGGAATTTATCCCCAAACAAGCGTGGCAATAGATACCAAGTTCTTCATCAGTCTGGGTACATGCATAACATTCTTCAAGGTTACTGGAGCCACATGCTCCCTTTGAAAAGTAATAGTGCCCACACCAATAACACTATACTTACTATCATCAGCCATCTTAATATACATCTTGAGATATTTCTCCTCCAATTCAGTGAATAACTCTTTGTCTCCACTTATGTGGAATGAAGCTCCATTGTCTAAGTACCAAACACTTCCTATTATTGAAGACACCACGCATGCAATGAGGAAAAATTCCAATTCGAATTGGGAGGCCAAAGCCTCACACACTACTCCTCTTGAGGACTTCTCCTTGGACTTCTTCAATGGAAAATTTGTAGCAAAGTGACTCATGTTGTGACAATGAAAGAATTTAACTTTCGTCATGTCCTTCTTCTTACCTCCATGATCAGAATCTAGTTCGGAACGAGAAATTTCAACTTTCCCCTTCTGTTGGGAATGGGATCCCCCAAAGGGTAGTTTTGGGGCTAAAAACCCATATTTTGGTCAAATTTGGTAAGAATTTTTTAAAGACTCTGCATTTTGCGGTTGCAGAGCACATAGGTGTTATAAGTCATAAAGTGTTGTCTGCCCTTAGTTTTGTAAAGTAAAGTCAGTTGTAAGAGATCTACCATGGTCCGTAGACCATGGGATTGTATAAAAAGAGCTAAGATATAAGTAGTTTTAGAGACACACAAGGTAAGAGAGTCATAGCTCTAAGGTAAGAAGTCTAAGTTTTCGGGTCACAGCGTAGATAGAAGCTCTGTAGTTGACTGCGCAGAGGCCTAGGGTGGAAGTTCACAGCTGAATGTGTGGACCCCTACAGCTGTGTGCGCAAGGTGAATAGAGTTTGTAATCACTTGGAAGAGATTAATAAAGAGAGTATTCTGCAATTTCTATGTCTTTGTTCCAATTAATGCATCTTCTCAATTTATGTACTAGTTTCCCTTGTAATGCTTATGTGATGTGCGAATGTGTATGATTATGTTGGATAACTGAATGCATATAAAAATATTTGTTTACACAGTGTTAACTATGAGAAACCAATAAGATAATAAAGACACAATGAATAACCTAGGAATCTGTACAGTATGCTACCTTGGCAACACGAAAGGGTATAGATCAAGGGTTAGGTCTACGTGAAGGATAACCGAGCCCTTTTAGGAAGGTATTGAAGGGTAGAAGAGAAGGCTTATCTGGCAAACCCTAGAGTGAAGTGACCTGGTTAAAGGCAAGAATAAATGGAACTAAAGTGACATCACGACCATCTCAGGGTGCAGAAATTTGGTTCCAATCCCCCCATACTGCTTCAGGTGAGACTTCGGTTCGTGCTCCGCGGGCTGATGCCGAAAGGGCCAGTAGTGTAGGGATTTGTTTGTCTAATTAACGCTGAACCTGGGTCAGGCCCCCTCAAGCCAACAAATGGTTATGTTTCCAAGACCGAAATATGCATAAGAGATGTGTGATGTCGTATCACTAGAATCCAACTAAGAAAGAGATTGGAGACTAGTTGGATAGGAATATCCACGAATTTGCGATGCAAGAGAATAGAAACCCACGACTAACAAAGGAATAGTGGTTGGACATGTACTTGTATACAAAGATCCATGAGATCTTTTTTTGCTCCTTTCCGATTGAGGTATATGAGTGGATCGCTAAGCTAGCAGATAGCCAAGGAAGGTGGAAACTTGACAGTCCTATTGTGTGGACCTCAGAGCTAGTGCGAAGGTTGGAAGAATCAAAGGATAAGATCACCTGCACTATCGATCATTGGATCGATCACGTCATAGGAGGATTTGTGACTGAATTTACCATCGACACCTCAATCAACTATAGAAAGGAGGAGCGACATTTTTTCAAAGGACCGCGAGGTAAGTAGGTGAGATATTTGAATACCTGGATTAAAATTTTATTGTGAGAAAAATGGGTTATGCAGTGACCTTGATGTTTTAGGCTATGTGAAGTGGAAAATATTACAGAAATGAAGGGAAAAAGGGTCCTGAATATAGTCTGTTAATTTCAACTCTGTGAGGTGAAAAAGAGGGAATAGCGTAGATTTCTCCATGAAGTGATATTTAGTTAATAAGGCAAGCATTCCTGCGAATACCACCTCCACCCACACCATCTCTAACTTCACCATCATCACCTACGACTTTGCCAATACCACCTCCACCTCCATCGCAATTTGGTATGGAAAACTCAGTGAAGTGAAGTTGCCTTTGTTCAAATGCTTAGGGAATGAGGACCCGGACCCATTTTGGTTTGTTTTGAAAGTTGTATGGGAAGCTCAGGAAATTACAGATGAAAACATGAACAAGATGACATTGGTTAGTGCCTTGCAGGATCGTGCACTAACTTGGTATATCAAGTACGCTAATGATAACCAGAATGCTAGAGTGGCAGACATCCAAACAACACTGAATAGAGAATTCAGTAGGCCTAAATCTGAAGCACAGTCTATTTTAGGGTTCAAATAAATCACGATGCAACTAGGTGAGGCACCTTGGGAACTCAACCAGAAGTTAAAGTGTACAATCCGTGAAGCCAACATTAATTTGTTGACGGAAAGCATCACATGTGGTTTGTGGCTTCGCTACTACCACACTTAAGGGTCACACTGTCACAGTAGAAGATAAAAACTTAGGTAGAGGCCTTGGAGATTGCTATGAGACTGCATGAAACACTGATGCAAGATCCAAACCCGGGGGTTCAGCAGATCCATGCATAGTTGAAGAATTTGTGCCTTGAAATGCAAAGTCTAAAGTAGGATAGAACGGTTCAACCCGAGGTGTGTGAAGAGGTATGGTGCTTGAAATGCAAGAGTCAGGGACATGACAAGGACCATTACCCAGTGTTTGTGAACTATATTGCAGGAGGAGGATCGATGCCTTTGAGGCCAGAGGCTTAAGCAAGACCAAGTGCAGGACCTACATTGTGGTGCGCTATCTGTCATGTAGGAGGAAAACATGCCACAAATAACTGCCATTTGTTGCAGAAGTTTGTACAAAGACCACAAAATTTGTTCTGTAACTTTTGTGGGTCGGTAGGGAATAATGAGTGTAATTGTAGGAGTTATGAATTGATGATGGATAGAACTCCTGCCTATAGGGTCTAGGAAAAAACATGGCTCCCTGAACAGGGCGCAATGATGACACAGACAGGATTTTAGGGGTGTGGACGAGGCTGAGGAGGAGGAGGACCTGGCAGAGGTCGAGGGTAGTTGATCTGCTACAATTGCGGAGGATCGGGACATTATGCTTGCGATTACACTAATCAAACATGGCCATCGTGCAAGTATTGCACTCTGTTTGATAATGAAATAGAAGATTTTCCTATGTTGATAGCTAGGATACATGACAAAGGGGTGCTACCACCTCCGCTGACTTAGAACCTGTAGATGATGAGGCCTAAGCCACGCGAAGAGGATCCAAACATAAATATAGTGCTAAGGAGTGGAATCACGATAGGAGATGACAAGGGGAAATAGCTATAAGTCAGTACATGGGTTTGCAAATCTCTAGAGAAGGAGGTTGATTTCGATTTGGAGCACACATGTGAAACCTTCATGGAAGCTAAGAAGAGCTTTATTGAGGCCTCCACCTCAGGAAGCAAGGATAAGCCTGCTCAGGAGATGGATCCTTCTATTCTCACAACCTTCCTAGAAACCTATATGAAGTTACTGTGTGATAGTAAGGTTGTGAATGGGGTTACAAGAGCTCATCAATAGATGTGTTGGAACCACTCCGGGTGAGACGCATGTAGTATGAAAGATTTACAAGCATAAAAAAAGAACAGGACGGGAGATGAGGCTGACACATAGATAGGAGAATATGAAATGCATTAGGTGATTTTGGACCTCGGGTCAGATGTGAATGTCCTTACAAAGCAAACTTGAGAATGGATGGGGAGACCCGCGCTATAATGGTCTCTGATTCAACTAATGATGGTGAATCAGAAGAAGATCATCCCCATGGGACGATTGTAGGGGTGACTGTGGATATTGAAGGTGTGAGTGCGCTGGATGATTTTGAAGTAATAGAGATAGTGGATGACAACAATCCCTATCATGTGATCCTAGGAATTTACTGGGCCACTGATATGAACAGGGTAATCAATCTAAAGAAGCAAAAGATGATATTTGAGAAGAAATCACTACGCATAATATTACCGCTAGATCGTGCTGAGGGATCGCGCTATATTGAACCAGTCCACGATTATGAGAGTGATGATGATCTATACTGTATCTATAAGATAACAACGCGATACCACAACTGGGTGAACCCAACAACGGATGGACGAATTACATCGCGAGAGTTCATGCACCTCAAACTCTGAGCATTGGCAGAATCTGTTACATGAAGTAACTACACTGAGCTGTAACATGATGACCCAGTCGTTATACTGTGTGTTGTCAGAGGTAAGAAATATGCCTACTTATGATGGCCTGAATGATGTAGATATTTTTCTGGATGCATTTGAGAGGGAGGTACTAGAAAGGTAGCGCTTCCAGGCGTTGGACTAGGCACTACGCGCTACGCCCGCAAGGTGGTGGGGTATGCACAAGGGAAGATTTCATGACTGGCGCGAATGTTGGAGAATGATGAGAACTCAATTTGGGAAGCTGAAGATGTGAATGATAGATAAGTATTATGAGAAGGATGACCTGCATGCACACTTGGCCAAATGGGCCCAGGCTTATGGAGAGAAGCCCCAACCTGAATGGGTGCACTTGTTCTTCATACCCTGGATATTGTCCCGATGAACTGGTATGTAGAAACAGAGCTCCATCATGGGACAAGTGAATGGGATATCTTGCATGAAGGATTCATGATGACATTCAGTTTTGAAGATGGGTTTGATAGTATTGATGAATTGCTACAAGAGGTGAAAGCAACAATCTTTAGGATACTACAGGATTGTTTAGATCTGATTCAACCTCAATGGGCTACTCAATTGAGTCATGCGCTAGAATGTTATAATGTAACTGCTGAAGAAGAGGACGAGGATCCATGAAATATCGACATCCCTAAAACAAAAGGTCACCGCGAGTTTGAGGAGCCACAGGTTGAGAACCCTGATATAATCGCACCATTGAAAAGGAAACAAGTAAACATTGGTACTGAGGCAAAGCCAAAATTCGTGAAGGTTGGAGATTACTAGGAGGATGCAACGGTGGATAAGGTCATTGAATTGCTCTGTAAATACCAGGATCTATTCCCTACCAAGTTTACGGACTTAAAAGGGATAATTGGGGACCTAGGTATGATGAAGATCACATTGAAGCCCTACACGAAGCTGGTTAAGAAAAGGCCTTACTGTCTCAATCCAAAATATAAGGAAAAGGTATACTTAGAGCTAGACAAGATGCTCGTGACAAGCATTATTGAGCTTGTGGAAGAATCTAACTGGGTAAGCCCAATGGTGGTATAGGAGAAGAAGCAAAAGGTTGAAATAAGGATATGTGTGGATCTCAAAAAGCTGAATGATGCTTGCGTACATGATCCTTTCTCGACTCTGTTCACTGATGAAGTGTTAGAAAATGTAGGTGGCCAGGAGGCATATTCCTTCACAGATGGGTCTTTTGGGCACCACCAGATCAAAATCAAACTGGAGGATAGGATCAAAACAATCTTTGCGACTAAGTGGGGTTTCTTTCAATACACTATAATGCCATTTGGATCGAAGAATGCGCCTGCGATCTTCTCACTCGTAGTTGTTGTTGCATTCAAGGGATTTATTCATAAGTTCCTAAAGGTATACTTTGATGATTGGACTGTATTTGGGCTAGTGAAACGCCATGTAGCCAGTCTACACCTGATGCTGGATACCTGTCAAAGATACTAGAGTGTGCTCAATCTGAAGAAGTGTTTGTTTTGTGTTCCCTTTGGGACCCTGTTGGGTCATGTGGTTTGAAGATAGGGACTGCTGGTAGACCCCACGAAGATCATGGTGATACTAAACTTGGAAGTGCCAAGGAGTGTCAAATAGTTGCATGCTACCCTGGGACATACGGGATATTACAAAATTTCTATCAAAGGCTATGCCCAGATCACCATGCCTATGGAGAAATTGTTAAAGAAGTATGTCAAGTTCTGCTGGAAAAAAGACTATAAAAAGAGCCTTGATGTATTGAAAGAAAATATGGTCGCTTCACCAATGCTAATCTTCCTGGATTGGAAGAAGGAGTTTCACGTATATGCTGATGCATCAAGTATAGTGCTCGGAGAAGTACTGACACAAGCTAGTGGAGGAGACTTGGACCACCCTATCATGTTTGGAAGCAGAAGGTTATCTAAAGTAGAGAATAACTATTCCACTACCGAGTGCAAAGGATTAGATATGGTATATGTGCTCTGGAAGTTTAGGCATTACTTGTTGGGAGGCCATTTTAAGATGTATACAGATCATTACACATTGAAGTACCTGGTCAATAAGCTTGTGTTAGGTGGGAGAATCTGTAGATGGTTGTTATTGTTCCAGGAGTATGAGTTTGAGGTTATTGTGAAGCCTAGACAACTGAACGCGAGACCAGACCATCTGTCACACATCGAAACAGGAGAAGAACCCACTAATTTGAAGGAAGGATTGTCTAACGCAAAACTATTTGTAGTTCACGTTGCGGATGGTCATTTTGAAGATATAATACACATCCTAACAACAAGAACTACCCCAGAAGGATACACTGTCCAGCAGAAGAAGGAATTAGTGATGCGCATGGCAGATTGCTCTATCATAGTTGGGCATCTATATAAAATGGGGTCTGATGAGATATTGTAATGATATGTACTTGATTTTGAAGGAAGTAGCATCCTCGCGGACGCTCATCGGGGTGTCGCAAGAGGATATTATGTAGGGAGAGCGACCGTGAAGAAGATTCTACGTGCAGGGTTGTGGTGGCCAAATGTCCATCAAGACTCAAAAGCATATTGCAGGCCGTCACGGAGGGATGAGATTCCTTTGAATCCTTAGATGACATTGCAACCCTTCGAGAAATGGGTGATAGACTTTGTGGACCCCATTCAACCCCTTGAAAGACGGGAGCGAGGTACATTATCATCGCGATGGAGTATTTGACTCGTTGGGAAGAGGCACAGCTTGTGAAGGATTGCAGGGGCATGACTACTGCAAAGTTCCTATTTGAGCATGTCCTAACATGATTTGGTTGCCCAAAGATCTTGATGAGTGATTGTGATACACACTTTCTGAATGAGACGATCAGCGCGCCAATGGAGGAATTTCAGGTATATCACCAAAAGAGCATGCCTTATCACCCGCAGGCTAACGGGACAGTGCAATCATTCAATAAAGTGCTCAAGAAGATGCTGATCAAGGTTTTTAATGCTCAACGAAGTGATTGGGACCTATGCATACCTATAGTACTATGGGCTTATCAAACGACGTGCAAAAAGTTGACTAGACAAACCCCCTTCCAGCTTGTTTATGGCATTGAATCAGTAATGCCTATGGAATACATCGTGCCTAGTCTACGCATCGGAATGCTCATAGGTATGACGAATCGTGGAGCCCTAGAGGAAAGGCTCGCACAGCTAGATGAACTTGAGGAAGAGATATTTCTAGCTAGATTTCATCAACAAGTCAAAAATCAGTGCGAAAAGGATTGGCATGATCGACATATTAAGTTGCGCACCTTTAAGGTAAATGACCTAGTTTTGTTATATGATAGTAATTTTGATAACTTTCTCGGGAATTTTAGGATGGACTAGTTAGGGCCTTATGTCATTAAGGAGATTACCGACGGAGTAGAGGTATAACTGGTCAAACTGAATGGAGATCCCTTCCTAGAAAAAGTGAATGACAGTCAATTGAAGCCATACATTGGTGGTCTAACCATGTGACTACATTAAGGTAGCACAATCTTAGTGCTCTAGGCAGCTGAAAGGAGGCGCAGAGCTATAAACTACACTACCCGGGTTGGGGAGCTACGCGATTGGAGGATGGTGCGAAATAAGGAAGTATCACTGGGTTCATGGTAGCGCAAGCTTGCGACTCTGTAGGCAATGCAACAAAAGATTCAGGCTGATAGCATATGGAATATCAAAGGCAAGCTTGTGACTCTGCAGGAAATGCAACAAAAGCTTCAAGCTAATAGCGTAGGAGCAGTGACCGAGAAGACAGTGGAAGATGTGAAGTAGGCGACAACTCAGTGCAAGACCGAAGTTGTGGCCATACGGGTCAAGCTGGAAGGACTTCATGCAAAGATCTCCATGCCTACTAAGTGACTCGAGGGTGAGTCACAATGTTTGTGTTGGGGGCCTGTTGGGAATGGGATCCCCTAAAGGGAAATTTTGGGGCTAAAAGCCCATATTTTGGTCAAAGTTTGTAAGAAACTTGTAAAGGCTCTGCATTTTGTGGTCGCAAAGTGTGTAGGTGTTATAAGTCATAAAGGGTTGTCCGCCCTTAGTTTTGTAAAGTAAAGTCAGCTATAAGAGATCTACCCATCATCCGCAAGCCATGGGATTGTATAGAAAGAGCTAAGCTCTAAGTAGTTTTAGAGACACACAAGGTAAGAGAGTCGTAGCTCTTAGGTAAGAAGTCTAATTTTTCACGTTGTAGTGTAGGTAGAGGCTCTGCAGTTGAGTGTGTAGAGGCCTAGGGTGGAAGTCTGAAACTGAGTTCGTGGACCCTTGCAGCTATGTGCGCAGGGTGAATAGAGTCTGTAATCACTTGGAAGAGATTAATAAAGAGAGTATTCTGCAATTTTTGTGTCTTTGTTCCTATTAATGCATCATCTTAATTTATGTATGAATTTCCCTTGTAATGCTTATGTGATGCGCAAATGTGTATGGTTATGTTGGATAACCGAACACATATAAAAATATCTCTTTACGCGGTGCTAACTATGAGTAACCAATAAGATAAGAAAGACACTTGGACTAATCTAGAAATCTGTACGGTACGCTTCCTTGGGAACGCGAAAGGGTAAAGATCAAGGGTTAGGGTTGTGCAAAGGATAGCTGAGCCCTTTTGCGGAGGTATTAAAGGACGAAAGAGAAGGCTTATCTACCAAACCCTAGAGCGAAGCATCCTATGTGAAGGTATGAATAAAGGGAACTAAAATGGCATCATGACCATCTCAGGGTGCAGAAATTTGGTTCCAGCATCCCCCCATACTGCTTCGAGTGAGACTTCGGTCCACGCTTTGTAGGCTGATGTTGAAAGGGCCAGTAGTGTAGGGATTTGTTTGGCTAATTAACATTGAACCTGGGTCAGGCCCCCTCAAGCCAACTTCCTTGCCTTAATCGATAAGGCACAATTCTCTTCACCATTAGTCTTTTATGAAGAGTCATCCCTAGTGTTCCTCCTAATCTCATCCTGCATCAAATCCGACGATAGTCATTCCCAATCTAGAAACTTCTCCCAACCATGACAGATTCATGATAACTATGGCAATTCTTTGGGAGTCCAAGAAGAGCAAGGCTCACCATATCCTCCTCAGGAACCATGATTCCAATGCTTCCAAGTTCATCTCAACATTGAGTGAACTTCGTCAAGTACTTTGGAATCATCTCACCTTTCTCCATCTTGATTTTACAAAGTTTATCCTTCAATGCCAATTTCCTTTAATCACTGCTATTCCGATACAAGTTCTTCAATGTTTTACACATAGCATGCAAGGTTTCCTTTCCATGAAGACTCAAGATAATATGATCTCAAACTCCCTCAAGGATTATCTACCTTTCCTTTGCCACACACTTCTTCCACTCGGCTAAGTTCTGTACATCAGTAGCTGCTGGCTTAGGAATTGCTTGTTCAACAAATTCCTTCAAGTCATTGTCCTCTAGCACAACCTCCATCCCATCTCTCCAGGATATGAAATTCGAGTTGCCTTCCAAGGCATACTCAAACCTCAACCCATGGAACGCCATATGCCGATCCTGAAGTATGTATGAAATTCGACTTTCACCTATAATGCAGAAACTCAAAAATTAGAAATCTCCTCTAGAGCATTGATTTTAAATCAACGATATCTCCCTCATCCCAACTTTGATTCAGCTAATTTGTTTTTCGAATTTGGGTATATTTTCTCAAGGACTCCAGATATGCAATTTGTTTCTGAAAATTTTTCGCATAAATTCTCATATATTCTCTGCAAAATATTGGCCCAAAAAACAATATTTCTCTGATACCATGTAGAAAATACTGTAGATTCACAAGCTAATGCAATTTTCTGAAGCAAGAGACAAGAATATACGTCTACTCTTTACAATGGAAGCCCATAAAAATATTGAAAATAATATTGAATAGAGGAAGAGAATCAAAGGCACATAACACAATAAATATCCGGGGAAATCCACAACTCAAAACCCCACTATCTGTTTTGTACTAATCTAGAAAATCAAGATGAAATTACAATGCATGTTCTCTCTAGAAAAATACCAACACTTAGAAAATTCAATCTCCAACTCATAAGTAAGCTCAAGGCCAAATATTAGCCAATTCACAAGCTATCCAAGTCTCTATTCCATTGTGTAATTCCTATGAAGGATAGCTTGTATTTAAAGGGAAATAAAGCCTCTAAAAACAGTTCAATCCCTCAAGGATCAGTTCTTGAATGCATGCACTATCAGTGAAACTCAAAAAAATATAAAACAAATAGTACATTGTCCCTACACTCTAGTCACAACTGGGTCTTTCTCAGAATTGACATGCATGAGTTTCTGATGAGTAAATATTCAGTTAACTAGAGTAGCATGGTGGAGTTCACTAGTGTCACCACTGATTGTTATCTCACTATTAGTTCTCTCAATTAGTTTCAGAACTAATTTAACTGAACTGACTCATCAAAATGTGTCTTCTATTTTACAACTCACAATTAACCTACACTAGACTCCTACAAAGTAGGGAGAACATATACATGACTTCCAAAATACTTCCAACTCGAATTTACTAAGTTAAGTGAGTTTAATAAACTTAATTGAACTATTTTAGGTTGTTATGAAAATAGAATTCTAATTTAATTCAAGGACAAATTAAATTGGAATTTCTTGTTTCCATTTCTCAACATTTTCTTCATCCTATTAACCTTCCTTTCCATCCATATCCACCTCAATATTCCCAATGGGGCAACTTCTTACAAGGGTGGAGGCCTCAAACAACCCAACCTCCTACTTTACTTCCTCCACCTCAACCTCAGCCTCAACTCCCTCACCATACCCCACCTAAGCAACCTCAAATTCCTTCTCAACCCAATATGGACCTAAACAGTAAGGAGGCACAATAGGTTTATAGTGGGGATATATCCTATCCTAGTTATGCTATGGAAATCCAAGAGATCAACCTTTGATCTTGGAGGGTGCTCCTCGATAATCACCCACCTTCTCCACTTGGAGAGCTTGAATAAGAGAAGGAAGAGAATACCCCTCAATTCAATACACCTACTTATTGTGAAAGGTTGGTCCACCCTAAACAACACAACCCAAAGGCGATGAACTTATGGGAGAATTGAAGAAATTATGTGTCAAAATACCCCTTCCCTAGGACCTCAAAGATGTCCCCATTTACAACAATCTTATCAAGGAAGAGTGTTTCAGAAGGTCTGGGAGAAGAAGAAGAGATACCCCCACTATCAATTTTTTTGGAAAGTTGTCTAACCTGATGCTTGGGAGGGTAATCTCCCCAAAGTACTTGATCCTGGTAGCCTAGTAGTGGATGTGAAAATTAATGGCATTATGGTCCGTAATACCTTGATTAACCTTGGATCTAAAATCAATGTGATGGCCAAGGAAACCATGCTCAAGCTCAACCTCCAAGGGGCCTTGAGGAAGACCACTATAGTACTGTGGCGTGAAGATAAATTCACATTAGATCTCGAGGGAGTTATTTAGGATGTAGTGATCTCCATTGATTCCTGGGAGTACCCCATTGATTTCTTGTCCTCCAACCCAAAACCAATTTTAATGGCTATCCTCTCATCCTAGGAAGACCTTGGTTGGCCATTGTTAATGCTTACATTAGTTGCAAGGCTGAGAACATGACCATCAAGAATGGGAATTTATCAAAACAACTTGTGTTGTATCCTCCTGCTCAACCTTCTGTTGAGCATGACTTTTCCTTGTGGTTAGAGGATGAGGAAGAAAAATAATTTTATCACACGTCCTCTACCCAATATACACACTGGACACTGTTATAGGGAAGAATCTTGATGAAGATGACCTTATCGACCATATCTTACAAAATCAAACTCCCATTTCCATACTTGTTGATGAATTGATAAAGGAACCCAAGAGTAGTGCTTGGACTAATTTTTGATCTACTAACTTTGTCCTAGAACATTCCAAGGTTGTGAATATCAACCCATCCAAAACTCTAAAGATCAAATCCTCTCTCTCAATTGACCAAGAAGAAAAATTATGTAGTGTGTTTAGGGAACATGTGGGTGCTTTTTCTTCACGCTATAAGGAGATGAAGGTTGTGCATGCCTCAGTCTGTACTCATCATATCTACATCGAAGAGGGATGCAATCATGTGCACCAACCCCAGAGAAGGATGAACCCAACTCTTAAGGACATTGTGAAAGAGGAATTACAGAAGCTACTAGATGCAGGGTTCATATACCGCATTTCATATAGTAAGTGGGTGTCCCATCTCATTTTAGTCCCCAAAAAAAAATGAGGTTGAGGATCTTTGTTGACTACTGAGAGATTAATAAGGATACAAAGAAGGACCACTTCTCTTTTCCCTTAATTGACCAAGTCCTAGATGGATTCACAGGGAAGAGATCATTCTTCTTCCTAGATAGATTTAGTGGGTAAATCCAAATACAAATAATACCTAAAGACCAATATAAGACAACCTTTACATGTCCTTGGGGTACCTTTGCCTATAGGATCCTTCTGTTTGGTCTGTGTAATGCCCCTGCTACCTTTCAGAGAGTATTTCTAAGTATATTTTCTAACCTTTTTCATGACACTATTGAGATATACATGGATGAATTCACTCCTTATGGATGTGACTTCTAGGAAGCTATTTCTAATCATTGAAAGTCTTAAAGAAATGCATTGAAAGGAATCTTTCATTTAGCCCCGAGAAATGTGATTTTTTTATGAATGCAGAGAATGTCTTCCATATCCAAGGAAGGGATACAGGTTGACCCCAACTAAATTTCCATTATTAAAAGGGTCCCTATCCCTCAAAATAAAAGATATGTTGGGATCTTCCTTGGATTGGATGGGTATTATATAAGGTTCATTAAAGACTTTAGTAAATTGGCTTCACCCTTGTTTGGACTATTGGCTAAAGATTCATAATTTTGTTGGAAAAACAACTGTCAAGAGGCCTTCAAAGTGCTAAAATAAAAGCTATTGCAGCCATCCTTAGAGGTCCCAACTAGGCATTACCTTTCCATATACACACGGATGCATGAGATAAAGTTGTAGGGGCATCCTCAGGACAAGTGGAAGACAAATTGCCTTATGCTATCTATTTCATTGGTAAGAATATTTCTAAAGATGAGCTAAATTATACAACCATTGAAAAGGAACTCTTAGTTGCGGTACACTCTTTGAACAGGTTTAGGAATTAAATCACTGGTTATCAAACATTTTTCTACATTGATGATGCAACCATTAACTATTTAGTGAATAAACTTGATGTTAATGGTAGTATAATTAGATGGTTTTTATTATTGCAACAATTTGATTTGACTATTATTGACTAACTAGGAAAAGAGAATGTGGTTGCATGCTTTTTGTTAAGACTAACATTTCCTGTAGAGAAGGAAGAAATGGTTGATGATCAACTCCTAGATGAACACCTTTTTCCCATATCGGAGCTCTCTCCTTGCTTTTCTGATATAACCAACTACTTTGTTATTGGGAGGTTTCCTCCTAATCTATCCTCCAAGTAGAAAAGAAATATTGTTAGGAAAAGTGCCCAATTCACTTGGATTGGGGGAAATATTTTCAAGTTCGGTCTAGATCAGATCTTGAGGATATGTGTGAGGGAAGAGGAGGTCCTTCACATCCTCTCAGCATGCCATGATATTGGACCTTGTGGAGGCAACTTTTCTACTAAGAGAACAACCTTTAAGGTTCTACAAGCAAGTTAATATTGCCCACTCTACATCAAGATGCAACAAGATACACCACTAGATGTGATCAATGTCGAAGGATGGGTAATCCCACACCTAATGATGAAATTCCTTTGCAACCTCAAGTGAATCTAGAGACATTTGAGAAATGGGGCATGGACTTCATTGGGCCCATTGATCCCCATAAAGATAGAATAAGTATATCATTTTCTGCACTGATTAAATAACTAAACAGGGTGAAAAAGGTATTTAAGGAAAAAAAATAAGAAAAAGGTGGTTGAGTTTCTGAAGGATAGAATATTCTACAAGTTTTGTTTACCAAGAGATTTGGTCACTGATCAAGGGACACAATTCACATCAAATTGGATCAAGGACCTCATGAATCAACACTAAATCAAGCATAGGACATCCACTTCCTATCACCCTTAGTAAAATGGGCAAGTGGAGGTCACAAACATGGCATTGGAGAACATTCTCACCAAGGTTTTTTAGTAGCAACAGAAAGGATTGAGAAGACAGAATTGTAGAAGCTACTTGGGCCTACAACATGACTTGGAAGACCACCATTAGATTTCCTCCATTTGACCTAGTCTATGGAAAGAAGGCCCTGTTGTCCATTGACTTTGAATACAATACCGTATGGATGGAAGCTCGGTTAGACTTGGACTCACTACAACACAATAAGAGAAGTTTCTCCAACTCAATTGTTTAGATGAATTCATGCTGAAATCTCTCTTGCACACTAAGGTAATCCAGCTATAGAGGAAGATTTGGGATGGAAAACACATTAGGGAGATGAATTTTAAATAATGTTATTGGGCCCTACTATATGATTCTAGATTTGAGGATTTTAAAGGAAAATTAATGATAAGATGGTTGGTCCCCTATCTGGTGGAATGATGTCATGCGAATGGGTCAATCCAAATCAAAACAATTGATGAAGAAAGTATTCCCTTTCTTGTTAATGGTTACAGGTTGAAGTTGTACAAAATACCTATGTCTATAGAAGATTTTATTAGTTAAAATAGAAAGGAGTTGAATGTGATTGGGAGGCTCACAACCCTCAGTCCACCAAGCTTCTCAAAAAAGGAAAAGAAAAAAAGAAAAAAAAATAAAGGGCCTAGATGAAAACCTCCATGAGGTATCTAAGGAAAATCTCTAGGGTTGAAAACCTCTATGAGGCAACCCAAGAGAAAAAAAACAAAAGAGAAAATAAGAAGAAAAATAAAATGAAAAGATCCCCAGGTGAAAACCTCCTTTGAGGTTCCTAGAGAAGGAATTTATGTTGGAAACCTCTCCTTAAGTAGTCTGCATGTATTAAAAAAAGGGAAAAAGGAAAATAAGACACAAGGAGGAGTCCTTACATCAATTATGTTAACATTTATTTTTGAAGGACTCCAGATAGTCAAAGGGACAATGGTTGGAGAACAAATTACACAACCCATTTCTCCATTTTATCCACCCGTACATTGCATTTACATCCTCATTGAGCCACCTCCCTACCTCTCTCCATCATCTAGCATACAAATGAACCATATTTTTCCTCATTCTTGTAATGCTACAAGACTTTCATGAATTGCTACAAGAGAAACCGTAAATGCTACAGGAGGGAGATCCACTTGGAAAAGGGGCCAAAAGGTCATGCTTTTCATTGGGAAATGTCAGGAGAGGTCCACCCAAATTCCTTCACCCCTCACCTACTTCATTTAGCCAAATTCATCCTCAAGGATCCACTTTTGCACATATATAAAAAATAAGACACAAAAAAGGACTTTTCCTTCACCCTTTTATTTTTCACCATTTTCACCACCTTCTGAAGATTTTGTTCATATCCCTAGACCCACTATGATTTTTCCTAATCCTTGATTGCAATATGAGGTATTGAGGAGGAATTGAGTGACTGCTACATGAAGGAGATCAGTCTTGTAGCAACTTGCATAAAGCCAATAAGACCATAGAAAAAAAAATCTTGCATCTCTAGAATGAATATTTGACCACCCTAAGGCATCAAGAGGCCATTTCTGAGGTCTAGAGAAGTCACAGCATCCCTGAGGAGCAGTTTCAAGGTCATCAATCCACTCCAACAACAACATATTGAACACTGGAAAGAGGCCTACATGGAAGAAATATTTCATCAGTCGGCTACTTCATCATGTTTTGAAGACTTGTGCATAAGAAAACAAAGAAATTCAACACCTCCTGGGGTTAGTTGATTGATCATCATCTCAACAACATCTTGCATGCACCTCCAACAATTTGGCATCACAAGTAGGCTAAGGTATGACACCTATCACATTTTCCCTATGCACATTATGGTAAAAAAATGTGTTTAATGAGAAAGAATGGAGTTTTTATGGGTTGGAGGTGGCCAATAAACTTGGCCACCTTCAATTTGTAAACTATAGTTCATTAAACCACACATGCAATGTGGAAAAGTAAAACTGAGGGAGGGTGATAATTATGAGGATTGGAGACAATGGTTAAAAGAGGAAATTCATGCAAGATCCAAGTCAGCAAATTGCTCCGAGCCATTACCACAAAAGGGAATAAAAGTACTGTTGGTTACCTATACCAATAGGTTTCATATTTCATGATTGGCAAAATTCAAGTGCCAAATATGCTCCACTTTGCTGCTACAAAGGATCCATATTTGCAAAAGAAGACAAGGTGTGTACATGCCTTCAGGCCTATTAAAATTTTTATGGATGACTCAACAGTATAATCTGGGTCATGCCATGTTTTCAATTTATGTTGTAGAATAGAGAAAGAAATCTGTCCAAACTGTTTAAACTTGGCAGATCAGTAGTCAGGCAGAGAAACTAAGGTTCCCAACTGCTTAATCTGGGGCCTTGGAAGAGATAAGGTTAGTGCTAGATAGGAAATGAAAGCAAAAAGCCAATGGAAAAGAAAAGGCACACAAAGGGTTTGCAAGTCCAAGTGCACCCTCCAAGAAGGAATAAAAATGTTAGGCTAAATAATTGGGTAGGTAGATGGGGTTGCAGAAATGGTGTTCCCCCAAGACCAACTTTGCTATGCAAAGTACAGGAAAAACAACACAGTGGAGCATGTCTAACTCCCGTCTCTCCCTTTGTTTACCACTCATAACTAACACCCCTACACCAGGTATGATCATAAGGGAAACTCAAAGTTTTATGGTGGTTCTTAAGGCCATTAGAAGCCACATTTCTTTTGTAAAGTTATTTTCATTTTGATCTACTCTTTACACTAAGTTGCTTTCAAGAAAACTTGGTTGTATTGGTCTTCATTCACATTTTCCCCCCTCATTAACCTCTAACTCTATTATCTAAGCTCCCTATACTTCACTTCCCCTATTATTATAACACCATGGTGTATAAAACCCAAACAATGTATAAATATCCCTTCCTTGGCATTATAGCCATAATTTCCACCCCCGGGGCATTGAATTAACATCTGGTTAAGGTCAAGAACCCAAGTCTAACCCCTTGTCTCCATCCGAGCCTATCTACCTAGTCAACTCTCCATTTTTGCCTAAAAACCCCTTGGAGAAACCCTTTTGAGCACCCTTATACCACTAAAAGGCAAAAATGTGATGAAACCCACTTTCCCCGCCTTACCCTAAGGTCGGGAGCCAATATGCGCCTTTTTCCATATAAATCCATTAAAACCCGCTTGTCCTAAAGTTTTGCCCTTCATACGCCTTTTGTGAAAAATTGCACCAAAAACCTTTGCTTTTTCCTTTTCCTAATGTCGTCGGGCAAATATGATTTTATTAAAGAAAATCATCAAAAACTATTGAAAATTATTCATAAACCGAAGGGTCCCGCCGGGCGTACTTGCCGATAAATATTATATTTTAAACCCGCCCGTTGACTATTAGCCTCCGTGCAGCTTGTTGACCCGATAATCGTCCGATTGCGGCCCTGCCAGATCTACGGCCAACAGGAATTTCGGAGGGGCCCGACGTCCGACTGTTAATAAATATTGACCTTATCCGCCGTGCAGGTTCCTTGCCCGACAGCCGTCAGATCGCGCGCCTGCAGATCAACGGTTCTCATGGATTTCGGAAGGCCCCCGATGTCCGACAGATACCTTCCGATATCTGTCAGACGATTACATCACGCGGGGACACGCATAGCTCCCAAACTCCGTCGGATCCCCCTCTGACAGATTCCTTGCCGTGCAGGAGGGGGCCCGATATGGCGACACCTGTCCACCCGCGTCCCCACCCCGCTGGCGCCTACGTCAACGCCACGACCACCCACACTGCCCTCCATTGGTCCACCTGGCCGCCACTTCATCGCCCCCGTGGACCGGTCCCAAGCCGCCACGTCACCTGATGACGTCCTGTTGACGTCATCCGACCCGGACCCACATGCTGACGTCACTCAAAAAAGCGCGCCAATAAGTCAAAAAAGGCCATATTTTCACGATTTTTAGCGTTTTTTATCATTTTTGGTAAAAAGCACCTCTGCTCTTTCTGCATGCATTTTATGACGAACAGTTTACCAGTCAACTCCAGACCATCCACAGAAGTGCAAAGCTCGCACCCAATTGCTGTTTCGTCCCGAGCAACTGGTTAAACAGGTATTTGCCCATCAACCTTCTTGCAACCTGGTTTTTCACAGTGAATTGTAAAAAAATACCCAAACACGGCAGAAACTCAACAATTCATCACAAAACTAAGCATATCTATCTCCCCCTCAAAGAATTAACGGTCGAAATCTACTAGCAGAGCCATTTTACACTAGAAATTTTAGGGAAAAACCCTTCTCTGTTCACGCAGTCGTAAACCATTGCTCATAACCTGCCCATAAATTATCAAAAGAAGTCTGCTAAACATGGTGAATAGCCTTCCCAGAGTGCCAAACAGTATTTCAATTGCTGTAAACCTCTTCTGCAACCCTGCATTTCTCTGAGAAACCCACTTTCTCAGACAGCCCATTCATCAATTGTCAAAAAACATTTAAGCAGACATGGACATTCCCTCTGCATCAGTAGCCCTCAATGTTGCTCCCCTGAATGCCCCCCAAAGAGAGCTGGAGTGGAAAGATTTGGCAGACCTAGATTACCAAATCTTAGAGCACTGCCCATCTAAGTGCAAATTCCACATTCATCTGCTAAATGAGCTCAGAGCCAGACATAGAGATGGAATAGATATTCTAGGCATTTGGGAGTCCTCCC
>APFE030423245.1:0-12736 GCA_000404065.3 Pinus taeda | reverse complement strand
CTTGATCCAGCCCTGAGAGGGATCAAATATTTTTTCACTCTATGCTAGTTTTCATATCACGATATTTGATACCTCTCGGGGGTTAGTAGATCCATAGTAAAGATGGATGTATGCTAGTTTAATTCCCCCATTTAAATAGGCTACATTCTATGTGAATACCATGGGTCAATACCATGTGCCATTTTGGTGAATACCATGGGTCAATACCATGTGCCATTTTTATTTTTATTAATAATAATATTAGGATTAATAATATTCTTTTGCATGGTATTAATAACAATCTAGTCCATGGTATTTGTCCCATATTATTTTTCCCATAGGTTTTACCTAAATTTTGAGTGTTCGTAAATATAAGGTGACTTATGGAGTAAATATAAAAAAATGTTTTATTTGTTTACCATACCTCTCATTTATTTGTATTTTTATTAATTACCATACCTCTTTTACAAATATGGTATTTGGCCCATAGGATTAACTTAAATAAAACCTCTTTCTTGAGCCTACATAAATAGAATGAGGGTTTTGAGCCTACATAAATAGAATGAGGGTTATGGACTAAATATAAAAAGAGGTTTTATTTATTTACCATACGTCTAGTTTATTTATATTTTTATTGATTTACCATACCTTTTGAGTAAGTATAAAAGGACGTTTTATTTATTTACCATATCTCCACTTTAATTATATTTTTATTTGTTTACACCCCTGCATTTATATAAGGTGACTTATAGAGTAAATATAAAAAATGTTTTTATTTATTTACAGTACTTTTCATTTATTTATATTTTTATTAATTCACCATACCTCTTTTATAAATATGGTATTTGGCCCATAGGATTCACTTAAATAAAACCTATTCTTGAAAATGGGCGAATGGATTCACTTAAATAAAACCTATTCTTGAAAATGGGCGAATGGAAGGTTGTAACTCCTAATTTCAAGGGCTAAATTTACCTTTTTTACCCTCTCCCTTAAAATAAGGTGGGCTATTTGAGGTGATTTGTAAAAATGTACTATGATACAAAATATTCGCCCACTAAAAATTTAAAACCCCTTAATTTCGCCAAAGGGCGAATATTCGCCCCTAAAATTTTCTATGATCACCAACATCCACCCTCAAAAGTTGCATTTTGGCAGAGTTGCAATCATCTCCCATTGCAGTCCATTCAGGCTTTCAGAAGACTTACGCTTGCACTCAGCATTCATTCTTTTGGATAGGCAGGAAAAAAGACATTCTTACTTTTGTAGCTAAATGTGATGTGTGTCAGCACCACAAAGGAGAAACAGTCAAGTCCCAGGCACTTTACAACCATTGCCCATCCCTACCTCAATTTTAATAGATGTTTCTATGGATTTCATTACAGGTCTTTCGAAGTTAGGCAACAAGTCAGTCATCGTGGTGGTCATGGACAGACTTTCTAAGTATGCTCATTTTGCGCCCTACCCCACCCTTTTACACCCGCTTTGGTGGCTCCATATTTCATGAACCAGATATTGAAATTGCATGGCATGCCCACTTCCATTATGTCTGATCATGACCCTGTTATATCCTAAATCTACCTCAAGCTGAGAAAGGCAGGTCGAGGGTAACATCAAACCACGCTTAACCTCGTAGCTAGCCCTACGAGGTCAGGAGAGGGCTCTTTCATTTTCAATATCAATGAAAATTTATCAAGGAAGGCTTGAGATGACTAATATAAAAAAACTAATTTTAGTATAGGTATGCTTGCTTAGAGGATTTTGTTTGATTTTAATGGCTGGTTGCTAGATCATATGGGGAAGATAGTTTTGGGTCCAGGAAATCAACTTAGATTTCTAGAGGTTTCTGTGGGACGAGGTAGGCAAGTGTTTCAACAATTTCAAATGAGTGTAATGGTGAGTCTAAATACTAGTGAGGAGTTGGAGATGGCATGCAAGTGTCATGAGTCCTCTTCAGACAGTCGAAAACATGTAAAAATAAATAAACCCTAAGGCAGAGCACTGAAATACCAATGAATTCTACCTTTTAAACTTGATTCATTTAGTTATGCAGAATAAAAAATATGATGGCACACATAAAAGTAAGATCAACTAAATTATAGAGAAGAAAACAATGCTAATTCACATTACCACAAGAATCCCACAAAATGCTACAAAACCCTGGTTTATTTCCTTGCCAAACTGCGGAAGTGATGTACAATAGTGCTCAATGCATCCAAAAGAGTCCAACCCTAAGAAATGACTAAGAAAGTACAAGATATAGGAAAAAAACGACCCATGCTAGCTTTTAGGGGTTGAATTTATGAGTCTAAGACCTATTTCAACAAGACCTAAACTAGGAATAGAAAAATAGGCAGTGGAACAGCTTGCCTCTAAAACTATGGAAATTGATTCATTCAGTTCAAAGCCATCTATAACTAATGTATCTACCTCCATGAGTCAATTTTTATCATTTTTACATCATAGTACATGAATTTACATCATATCACTTCATGAATTTGACCATAAGAGAGAAAAAGTCAAACTGGAAGAAAACTAAGTGTAATTTTGAGCAAACAGGCAAAATTAGCAGTTTTTCATTCTCTATGTAGTGCCATTTTTCTGTGCGTAGCACTTTTCCCAATCTACTTTTGGAAGGCTTACCCTAGTCCAAATTAGATGTAGGATATCTTGTTGGAATGCCTAGTGAGTCTAATTTCTAGAACAACTTGAATTTGGAGTCCGTTTGCCACTCCAAAATTGCAATCTGCCAAGACTGCTTCCTGTGTGGCAAAAAAGTGGCAGAGAGGGCATTTTTTTGGTGTTTTTGGCCCTTCTGGAGACCCAAGACATGTCAAAATTTCCTAGCAATTTTTGAGTATGCATAAACTTTCATGAGGAATCCAAAAATGAAAATTTTTCTTCAAATGGAGGTCCCCATCAAAAGCGTGGCACCGGTGGCACTACACACCTCCCAGAAAAACCTGTTTTTTGCGTCAAAAATTCAAAAATGACAACAACTATACAAAATTTGTTAGAATTTGGCATGAGTGATCCTTTTCATGTGCTATCCTACGCCAAATATGCTTCAACTAAGATCTTGAGCTTATCTTACTCTTTCTTGCTCCTCAAAGTTCTCCTTAACTTGGCTTTTAGGCTTCTTATCCTTGTTTTACAATTTTTTTTTGGGCCAAATAGTGATAAGCCATGTGTCGCAACATCTTCTTCTCCTTATTAGCCTTGTCCAGCAACTTCTAAAGGTGGATATTGACTCTTTCCAACCATGCTTCTCGGCCGGCTTCTATTTCTTGCTCTAGTGAAGTTAGCTTGATTTTCCTTCTCTTTGCCAATTGTCGGTTTTCTCTTATGTGTTGCAGCTCCGTGATTGTTTGTTTGTCCTCCAATTGTTTATTCTTTTGCTCAAGGTAATTAATGACCCATTTAGCCCTCTCAAGGTCAAGTGATAAGCTCTAGATCTCAGCTTCTTTCTCCTTGATGATGTCATCCTTGAGCTTTGAGCTTTGGAGCCCAAATCAGTGTCCTCTTCCTCAACCAAAATGAAGTCTATCTCGGCCTTCAAAGGGCCCTTCATCATGCAATGGTTGTTTTCCTCTATCTTGTACCTGCTCTGCTGAAGAAGAAGGAAAAGCCCCTTTCACCCCGGGTGAAGATAGCATTTGCCTGTTGTCTGGTGAAGAGAACGAGACCCCTTCCACCCCTTGTGGAGATAATACTCGTTTGGTAGCTGCAAATAATCTCCTTGTCCCCCTTTAATAAGTGACAGAAACTCGCACTCCTGTAGTTTTAGTCTCATGAACCTCCTAATTTGAAGGCCCTCCTTCCTCTTGAAACACTGATGGGGTCACCTAAGGGCCTTTGAAAACCTCATGTGAAATGAAGGTATCCCAAGAAATATTTAGCAAGCTCGGCTGATGCAAAAAAACAATTTTGATCAATGAAAAACGAGAAATTCTACTGAACTATTGAGGAAGAGGTTTCTTTTCCACCAATGTAGCCATCTTCTCAATATTTCTACATACGAAATAGGGGAGGTTCATCATCCTCACTCTAGTAAAGTGCATCAACAATCTAACATGGTAATTGTACAAGAGAGAAAACCTCCCTTCACATGTGAAATATTTGATAATAAGCTTCATGAATGGAGCATAAGTGTCTTCTAGGTATCTGAAAGGAAAGACCCTACTGATTTTCCTTTGATACTAGCCTTGATCTAAGGCTCATAATGCTCTTTGCCCACATGTTGTCCTTTGTTCCACTGTTCTCCCACATTAGGAATACTTGTTGCTGCTGAAATAGTTTCAGGTGTCAAAGTGAATGAAACACCAGCTAGGTTCACCTGACCATTGTGAAGGTGAAGAACAAATGACCTAGAAAGTTCATGGTGATAGTTCACCCTCTCCACCATTTCACAAAACTGGTAGCAAGACTAATGTTTAAAACATGTTACTGCAAGATGGCAAGCTAATAAATCTTTGAGAGTGATGGGCTCCTCCCGGATGTGTTTTCCTCCCTTATGTGGTTTTCTTAGTGCATGAACCTCTTGGCAAGAAACACTGACAGTCTCATCATCCCTTTCATAAGCTGAATCTGTTTCCATACTTCCAAATATAGAGTATAGAATGATGAGAATGAAGAGATTTCTTAAATATAGGGTGACTGTTGTTTTTCTTTTGGGGATAAACGGGTTGACTTATAGTATAAGTGCAAAGGAGGTTTTTGATGATAGCAGTAGGGTTTCTAGGGAATGATAGGGTTTAGTAAAAGGGAATTAGGGTTTGGGTAATAGTAGGAAATATGTATAGGGTTTAGGGTTTGGTGATAGGGGGTAAGGTGAGTGTCAATGGGAGAGGGAAAGGGGAAGGGAATTAGGGAAATTTAGTGCAGGGGGATGGGATGTGGGAAAATCATACAGGGGAGTGAAAATAGCAAGAATAAAAAAAACCCTAGATTGTTTTGCAAGACAACTTTGAAGAAACTAGGGTTTGATTTTTCACCATTCAAATCACTATGATGGACGACAAATTTCTCTTGCTAGAGCAGATGGGACGATGTACTTATGATATGAAACTAGCTCAAGAAAAGATAGAAAAGATAGATCAACACCTTAGAATTCAGCCTCTTCGAGGGGGAAACCTCCTTTACATTACATAAATGAACAATTCTTGGATGATTCAAATGAAAATACCTCCTCTCTATATATAGGAATCTAAGGGGTCATAACATAATTAGAGCCTACATAACAATAATAATATAGGGGCACAATAATAACAGTAGTGGGCTTCCAGGGGGCACAATAGTAACAATATGGGCACTACATGGGTACATCAATATAATAAGTGGGTTGTACTAATAACAATAAGGGGTTACACTAGTAGTATAGGGGCCTAACAACTTACTTGAAGGGATGATATTTGCAAACTTGGAGGCTTGGAAAAGCAATGAAATTCATTTTGAAGCTTGGCCAAGAGATGTGCTGTGCCAACACCCAGGTCCATAGCACACTTTCTATGCCTAGAACCCATTGAAATTCCTTTGGAAAACTTGCACCCAGTGCGTAGCGCTAGGCGGGTTCATCGTGCTAGTGCCCAGGTGCATCGTGCCGACAAAAACTTCAATTTTTGCTGCAAGTTTCCCTCTTTCTTCTCAAAGTGTGATTTTTCTTCTAGCTCTCTTTCACTTGCACAAAATAAGGTCTTCCAAACACTAAAGAGAATTTTATATCATCTTGACTTTAATTTTTCATTTTAAAAAACCCACTTTCCTAAAGTTGAATTCACTTTGCTTTAAAAACCCTCGTTTTTACAGTTTCGGCTCTTCTTGTCATTTGATGAACATGATGCTTGGATGTTTTTGTTTCTTTTGGAGTAGCTAGAGTGCTAGAGTTGGTAGGGTGACCAAGGGTTGTAGCTGAAGCTTTATTACATATGAAAACATTAAAATTACATAATTTTGTACATGAAAATAACAAAACTATGTTTTCACCTGAAAACAGAGTTTTAAGGTATAAACCCTTTATGAAGCAAATCTTTAGTGAAATTTGTGATTTTATGAACTTATTAAACATCCTCATGTGCCTACTGACCTCTTATTGAGATTTTGAAGACCATTGTGGAAAGCCCTAGCCCTAATGAGACCTAAAACCCTAAAAATGGCTTTTGCAAATGTAAATGACAAAATATGATTGTAAATGACCTGAACTTGTGAAAATATTCCAGCAAGTAAAGACCATGAGGAAAATTTATTAATGAACCACTTCCATCAGTTGATCCATGACCTAATGGAATGCAGCTGATTGGAAGGGACACATAAAATGCATGCAAAAAGATAATTTTGATCACTGATGGAGGGATGAAGATACCGACACTAACATTGGATCGAATGGGGATGGTAGCTGCTGGGAGGTGCCAAAAACTACAGATCTCTGGAAAGTAGACAATGCCTCTTCCATTGGGCTAAATGGAGTCAAAAGGTCAAGCTCAAATTACATGACTGAATACTGATGACTCAAAAACACAAACTAACTTGAAACTGACTCAATATTAAAACACAACTGACAAATTGGAAAATATGCTCAAAATAGAGATTATTCAATAAAACCTACTCTAATTGTTCCATTTATCACTTCGTCAAGTGAAATGAAGCAACCAATGCAACCAAGTAAGCATTCTAGCTGTTGTTTGCATTCTCCACAAGTGCTTGCTTATGAACAACAAGAGAGAACTACTGAAAGGAAACTCCCATGAAAACTCATAAACAGATTCGTTGAATAATATGGATTCTCAATCTAACTCCAAAAACACTACATAAGGATCTTGGAATTCATGCACACTGGTACTTATCTCATCCAATGGATTACTTTTCTTCTCATCGTACCATGAATACAAACTCTCATCTGAGCCTTGTGATGAGACTCCTACTGAAAATGACAAAGAAATTGGCTGCTAGATCACGTTTGTATGAATACATTTTTCAATCTCATAGGTAGCTAATGGAGAAGGACTTTGACTACAGACATCATCTAACACATCAGCTACTAGATCGTGAAAATTTTGAAAAGACAGTTTCAACCCATTTTCTACTGGTTCTAATGAGATTGCATGTGATTCTCTACAGGCTGCTCATTTGAAGATATACTATCCAATTTTCCCTTCAAAAACTATAATGATTCAAAACAAAGTGATACGGTATCATCTTGCATCATTTGATCATCTGGTCCATCTTCCAAATCTTCATTTGCAGCTTGCCAATCAATGGCATTCAGAGGCTGCAACTCTAGATATGAAAAATCTTGAACAAGGTTTTCATTGCCCTCAAGACGGTCCAGATCAAGACTCATCGATAGTTGATTTCTGATTATATGAAACTTGTCTTTGATGATCTGAAATGAAGCAAAACAAAAAGGAAAATATCCTTCACTTACTTCAAAATTTGATGCACTTACCTCGTCATTTCCATAGCTGATATGTAATTGCTGATCGCTATACTCGAACTGCTGAAAGTGAACTTCCTCCTTCCACAAACTAGTTGTTGATTTGTCTACAAGATTAGCTTCTGTTTGGAGAACATAATCATCATCATCATACTGATCAAAGTTATGAAAATCATGAGTATAAAACACGTCATCAAGCATACATGTCATATCAACATATCTCTCTTCTCCAAGATGATCTATAAAACAATCATTATCAAACCTATGTTCTTCACCTCCTCATCCTTCAACATTTCCCTTCTCATCAACAAATTAGCCTCTACATCTACCGCACTATTTTGCATCTCTTCAAGTGTTGCAAGATTCCTTTCTGACAGCTAAAGCTCCATTTCCATATCAAAGGCTTCTAGGTAATGCAAGAGAGTGGATCCAGGAGGAGGTCTTATATTAACCGACATCGAAAAGTATACTTGATTAAATCTATTAGAAAAGTATTGTACTGTCTCCCCTGACAGTCTTTTCAACTGGCTATACTGTTCTACAATCAAGAAATGGTTTTGTCTGACCACCCACCTGTCTAGGAAAACATTGATGAACTACTAGAAATATGACATGCTCGCACCAGCCAGGGTTTTGAACCAGCTCTTGACTTTGTGTTGCAAAGAAAGAGCAAAAAGCCTAATACTAACATCTTCTTCATCAACTTCAAAAATATGAAGAAAAGGCTCAAAATTCAGTACATGTCACTCAGCAGTGATGTCGATACAGTCACCATCAAATGTTGGTAGATATAGGTAATGATTTTTAGGGAAAGCATGGGATATAGGAGGTAAAATTAGAGGCTTGTATTGATCAGGAATTTTACAAGGTATAGGAGTATGTACAGAAGGTGTAGAATCAGTCTTGGTCTCTTGAGGCTCATCAATTTGGAGACGGTCATCACAAGCTTCAGAAAAAGGGTGTTGATCAAGCTCAAAGGCATGCAAATCTTTGGTATTCATAATATTCAAAGGGAAGGAATCAAATGTAGGCCGAGGATCTTTTCTCAAATATAATATACTTTGCAAAACCTTCTTGACATTCTCAGGAAAAGAGAAGAAATAATTTATAACAAAGAACATAATGTCTTGGATGAAATTCCAACTTGAATACCTAATCTGTCCATATGGTCCTTTCATTTTTTGCTGGTCAAGTTCATCCTCTAGTGGAGTCTTTGGATCTGATCTTGAAAATGATTTGGAGTCATCAGGTGAATGATTTCAGCCTTGCTGTGTCTGATCGTTGTTCACCATCAACAATCAGATTTAAACTTGATTACATTTGCTAAGGAACAAAAAACTACGTTCCCCAGTATGGGCACCACTATGTTATAGCCTAAATCTACCTCAGGCTGAGAAAGGCAGGTCTACAGTAACATCAAACCACGCTTAACCTGGTAGCTAGCCCTACCATTTCAGGAGACGGCTCTCTCCTTGTCAATCTCGATGAAAATTTATGAAGGGAGGCTTGAGATGACTGATATAAAAAAAAACTAATTTTAGGGTAGGTATGCTTGCTCGGAGAATTTTGTTTGATTTTAATGGTTGGTCGCTGGATCAGATGGGGAAGGTAGTTTTGGGTCTAGGAAATCGACTCAGATTTGCAAAGGTTTCTGTGGGGCGAGGTAGGAAAGCATTTTAGCAATTTGAAATGAGTGTAATGGTGAGTCTAAATACTGGTGAGGAGTTGGAGAGGGAATGCAAGTTTCATGAGTCCTCCTCAGACAGTAGAAAACATGTAAAACTAAATAAACCCTAAGGCAGAGCACTGAAATACCAACAGATTCTACCTTTTACACTTGATTCATTTAGTTATGCAGAATAAGGAAGATGATGACACACATAAACATATTATCAACTGAATTACATAGAATAAAACCATGCTAATTCGCATTACCACAAGAATTCCACAAAATGCTTCAAAACCCTGGTTTATTTCCTTGTCAAACTGTACAAGTGATGTACAATAGTTCTCCATGCATCCACAAGAGTCCAACACTGACAAATGACTAAGAAAGTGCAAGATATAGGCAAAAAACCACCCATGCTAGCCTTTAGGGGTTGAGTTCATGAGTCTAGGAGTTTTTTCAACAAGATCTAAACTAGGAACTAAAAAATAGGTAGTGGGACAGCTTGCCTCTAAAACTATGGAAACTAATTCATTCAGTTCGAAACAACCTATAATTGATGTATCTACCTCCATGATTCAATGTTTATCATTTCTAAATCATATTACATGAATTTACATCATATCACATCACGGATTTGACCATAAGATAGAAAGAATCAAACTGGAAGAAAACTAGGTGAAATTTTGAGTAAAGAGGCAAAATTGGCACTTTTTTATTCTGTGTGTAGCACCATTTTTTCTGTGCGTAGTGTTTTTTCAAAGCTTCTTTTGGAAGGCTTCCCGAGGTCTAAATCAACTATAGGATAGCTTGTTGGAAAGCCCAGTGAGTCTACGTTCTAGAGAAACTTGAATTTTTTGATTTGGAGTCCATTTGCCCCTCCAAAATTGCAATCTCCCAAGATTGCTTCTTGTGTGGTGAAAAAGTGGCAGAGAGGGCATTTTTTCGGTGTTTTTGGCCCTCTTGGAGACCAAAAACTTGTCAAAATTTCCTAGCAACTTCTGAGTATGCATAACAAGAACTTCACCAAATTTCTTGGAATTTGGCATAAGTTATCATTTTCATGTGCTATGTTGGGTCAATGATGCTCCAGCCAAGATCTTGAGCTTATCTTGCTCTTTCTTGCTCCTCAAAGTTCTCCTTAACTTGGATTTTAGGCTTCTTATCCTTGTTTTACAAATTTTGTTCCGGGCCAAATAGTGATAAGCCATGTTTTGCAACATCTTCTTCTCCTTATTAGCCTTGTCCAGCAACTTCTCAAGGTAGATATTCACTATTTCCAACCATGCTTCTTGGTCGGCCTCTATTTCTTGCTCTAATGAAGTTAGCTTAATTTTCCTTCTCTTTGCCATTGTTAGTTTTCCTTTATGTTTTGTAGCTCCATGATTGTTTGTTTGTCCTCCAATTGCTTATTCTATTGCTCAAGGTAATTAATGACCCATTTAGCCCTCTCAAGGTCAAGTGATAAGCTTCGGATCTTAGCTTCTTTCTCCTTGATGATCTCATCCTTGAGCTTTGAGCTTTGGGAGCCCAAATAAATGTCCTCTTCCTCAACCAAAATGAAATCTCTGTCTTAAGCTTCGAAAGGCCCTTCATCATGCAATGGTTGTTTTCCTCTATCCTGTACCTGCTCTGCTGAAGAAGAAGGACAAGCCACTTTCACCCCGAGTGAAGATAGCATTTGGTTGTTGTGTGGTGATGATAACGAGATGCCTTCCACCCCTAGAGGAGATAGTACTCATTTGGAAGCTGCAAATAGCTCCTTGTCCCCTTTTCATAAGTGACAAATACTAGCACTCCTGTAGTTTGAGTCTCATGAACCTCTGGTTGATTTGAAGGCCCTCCTTCCTCTTGAAACATTGATGGGGTCACCTGAGGGCCCTTGAAAGCCTCATGTGAAATGAAGGTATCCCAAGAAATATTCAACAAGCTCAGCTGATGCAAAACAACAATTTAGATCAATGAAAAATGATAAATGCTATTGAACTAGGGGAGGTTCATCATCCTCACTCTAGTAAAGTGCATCAACAATCTAACATGGTAATTGTACAAGCAAGAAAACCTCTCTTCATAGGTGAAATATTTGATAATATGCTTCATGAGTGGAGCATAAGTGTCTTGTAGGTATCTGAAAGGAAACACTCTATTGATTTTCCTTTGATAACTATCCTTGATGTAAGGCTCATAATGCTCTTTGCCCACATGCTATCCTTTGTTCCACTGTTCTCCCACATTAGGAATACCTGTTGCTGCTGAAATAGTTTCAGGTGTCAAAGTGAATGAGACACCAGCTAGGTTCACATGACCATTGTGAAGGTGAAGAACAAATAACCTAGCAAGTTCATGGTGATATTTCACCCTCTCCACCATTTCACAAAACTGGTATCAAGGCTAATGTTTAAAACATGTTATTGCAAGAGAGCAAGCTAGTAGCTTTGTGAGAGTGATGGGCTCCTCCCGGATGTGTTTTCCTCCCTTATGTGGTTTTCCTGGTGCATGAACCTCTTGGGAAGGATCACTAAAAGTTTCATGATCCCTTTGATAAGTTGAATATGTTCCCATACTTGCAAATATAGAGTGTAGAATGATGAGTATGAAGAGATTTTCTTAAATATAGGGTGACTATTGTTTTTATTTTGGGGATAAAAGGGTTTACTGATAGTATAAGTGCAAAGGAGGGTTTTGATGATAGCAGTAGGGTTTTTAGGGAATTATGGGGTTTAGGAAAGGGGAATTAAGGTTTGGGGAGTAGTAGGAAATATGTATAGGGTTTCGGGTTTGGTTATAAGGGGTAAGGTGAGTGTCAATGGGAGAGGGCAAGGGGAAGGGAATTAGGGAAATTTAGTGTAGGGGATGGGATGTGGGAAAATCATACAAGAGAGTGAAAACAACAAGAATAACAGAAACACTAGACAGTTTTCCAAGACAACTTTGAAGCAACTAGGGTTTGATTTTTCACCATTCAAATCACTATGATGGATGACAAATTTCTCTTGCTAGGGTAGATAGGAGGGTGTACTTTCTTGAAGGGATGATATTTTCAAACTTGAAGGCTTGGAAAAGCAATGAAATTCATTTTGAAGCTTGGCCAACAGATGCGCCGCACCAATAGCGAGGTGCGTAGCACACGTTCTATGTGTAGTGCCCGTTGAAATTCCTTTGGAAAACCTGCACCCAGTGCATAGCGTGAGTCAAGTGCATTGTGCCAGTGCCCAGGTGAATCGCATCGATGAAAACTAGAATTTTTGCTGCAAGTTTCCCTCTTTCTACTCAAAGTGTGATTTTTATTTTCGCTCTTGTTGGAAATAATACTGAGAGGGGGGGGGGTGAATCAGTATTATCAATTCAAATATTCCTTTTCCAAAACAGATGATATACGCTACTTCAATTAGTTAAACCCGCATATATACACAACTATGTAGAAGGAAACTGACGTATACAAAACATACTTTTAATTTACTTAATCTTTCTGATGATGAATGTTAATCTGTGATGCAGAATCAAATAACCAGTAACCAAAGACAGCAAAGCAGAGCAGAAAGATAATCACACACAAGAACACAAGATATAATGTGGAAACCCAATGTGGGTGAAAACCACCTACTGCAATTCGTCTCTATCTTCTTTTAAATTAGAAACTTCTTTTACAATGTACTGGTGCA
>APFE030423235.1:0-15919 GCA_000404065.3 Pinus taeda | reverse complement strand
CCCCCTCTCACTCTCTCCCTCTCGTTCTCTCTCTCTCTCCCCCTCTCACTCTCTCTCTATCCCTCTCTCTCTCAATAGGAACATGTATGAGTTCTTCTCTCTCTCTCTCTCTCTCTCTCTCTCTATCTCTCTCTATAGGAATGTGCATGTGTTTTGATCTCTCTCTCTCTCTCTCTTAATAGGAATGTGCATGTGTTTTAAGCAACATGAATGTGCATGTGTTCCAATCACTAGGAATTCATGCACAATTTTAGCACCATCAATGCACAATATTTTTATCAATTTAAATTTCTTTTCAATGGGAAGCTTATATGCATGATGAGTTGCTTTCTTTGGAAAATTTTAAATCTCAAATATCTTATTGATTAATCTTTTTCTGATACTTAGAAACTTTGTATATAAAATATTGTCTAGAGTTTAAATGAAGGATGAAAGTAACTGAAATTGTTTAGTTCTAGGTCACTAGAAATTACTTTATCCAAGATGAAGCAAACTTTGTTTGAATTCATAAAAAGGACTTGACCATATCATATAAGTACTTTGAATCCTATGGAGTTGTATATGTTTGACCTTGTACAGTAGCAATTAACAGAGTCTATAAATAATTTTGGAATTTTTAGGGATTAGAGGTTTTTAGTCCCAACCCTTCGTCACATGGGCATACGAGGGCTATGATCATAGAATTAGTAGAAATGGGATTAAGATAAGAACCTAAATATGATTGAATTAACTAGATAATTGGAGTATTGAGATATCTATACATCCAAGTTCTCTGAAAGAAAAATAAACACATTTATTTGAGTTATCCTATATTTTCACAACAAATGACAAAATATGGATACCTCGTAGATCTAGAATCTAACAAATAACCATTTCCCATTAGTTATTAGGATTCTTCTTGTTTATTTATTGAATTTAAACATCCAAAGGGTCAAGAACTTCTTAGTTTATATGGATCCAAAATTCAAGAAATATATAACTTATTTAAATTGTGTTTTTATGAATAAACATACCTAAAGTCCAACATGGTAGGACATGTTGTTGACACATGGAATCATGCAAACCAAATTGTGATGTGACAAATGATCTGATAGTTGTCATGACTACTAATATCATTGATTATGTGGCAATTTAGATAGGTTTTTGTGATTCCAATCTGGATAATGATGGGGCATGTTTATGTGACCTGCCGACATGTCATGATGATGTGTAATCTAGAATTTCAGAGATTCAACTTTTTAATTAAATTAGATTTTAGGAAAACTATGGATATCTAGAGATCTAAATATCCAAAATATTTATAGTTTTAAAAAGTGTTTTTCTAGCTCTGGATGAATTTAGGAAAACATAAGGAAAGAGTACATTGAAATAGTCATGGATCTAGATATGACACGGTTGATGAGGAGTCAAGTTTAAATACATGGCACAATATGGTGGTGATATATGGTGTGACTTGTTATCTGTTAAGATGACATGGCACTGTTTAATAGGTAAAGTATCATCACTATCTGTTGTCCGAGATGAAGAAAAAATTTGTTTGATTGTATAAAAACTATTTGAATATATCATATAAGTACTTTGAATCCTATGGAGTTGTAAATGTTTGTCTTTTTACAATAGTAATTAACCATAAAGTTTGTAAATAATTTTGGAATATTAAGGGATTAGAGGTTTTTAGTCCCAACCTTTGGTCACATGGGTATATGAGGGCTATAATCATACGATTAGTAGAAAGGGACTAAAGATAAGAACCTAAATGAGTGAATTAACTAGATAATTGGAGTATCTAGATATTTATACATCTTAGTCCTTTGAAAGAAAAATAAACACATTTAAGTGAGTTATCCTATATTTTCACAATATATGAAAAAACCTAGATACTTGGTAGATCTATAATCTAACAAATAACCATTTTTCATTAGTTGTTAGGATTATTCTTGTTTATCGATAGAATTTAGTCATTTAGAGGGTCAAGAACTTCTCAGTTTATCTGGATTCAAAATTCAAGAAATCTAGAACTTATCTAAATTGTGTTTTTATGAAAACCCATACCGAGATGCCAATAGGGTAGGACATGTTGTTGACATATGAAATCATGGAAACAAAAATGTGATGTGACATCTGATGTGATAGCTAACATGGCTACTAATGTCATTGATTATGTGGCAATTTAGATAGGGTTTGATAATTCTAGCATGGTTAATGATGTGGCATGTTGATGTGACATGCCAACATGTCATGTTAATGTGTAATATAGAAGTTTGGAGATTAAAATTTTTAATTAAATTGGATTTTAAGAAAATTATGGATATATGGAGTTATAAATATATAGTTTTAGAAATTGTTTGTCTAACTCCAGATGAATTTAGGAAAAAATAAGGAATGAGTAATTTGAAAAATTCATGGATCTAGATATGACATGGTTGATGAGGTGTCAAGCTTAGAAACATGGCACACTATGTTGGTGATAGAGTGTGCGAATTTTTATCTGTTAAGATGATGTGACACTATGCAGTGGGTGAAGGACTGTCACATGGAAATAGTATGGATGATGATGTGGTACTAAGAAGGGTAAATCTGCTGGTGGATAAAACTTGGTGTTCACAACTTAGAATTAGATGAAATTTATACCATTGGAAAGATCTTGATGAGTAAAAGATGAAGATGATATTAGAAAAATAAGTTTAAGGTGACTGAAATAAGAGGAAATTTGATAACCCATATCCTCAAGGTATATTAAATGGTTGGGATGTAAATACAACAGTGTTACCATAGTAAAAAAATTATGTATCAAGTTCTGTATGTTTTCATTGTTTATCTTAAATTTGGTTATATTTACAAATTTTAAGTTTTTAATAAATGGGGTGTGTTGTAAATTGGTATTAGAACCATGCTTCAAACACTATGCCTATAGGGATAGAAATACATTGATCTGGATGGAAAGTGGCATCTAACCATAACATTTACCCATGGTAATTACCTATCCACCCATGGTAATTGGCTATGGTATGTACACATGGTATTGTAACTCAAGAAGGCTATAAATAGCGGGTTTCACTTTATAAAAGGACTGATTCGTCGACACAATGTAGCTATAACATTGCCCCTTATTTTAAGAGAATGTTTCTTTTGCATTTTCTATTCTTTTTTCTTTTTATCTCGTTATTCTCAAACCTTGGCCCCCATGATCCTGATGAGTGGTATCAAGTGGCTTACAACTCCATGGTTTTATTGTGCCCTTTGCTCTCCTCCTCATAATATGGGGGCTTCACTAAGGGAGCAATACCCTACCACGTGCATTCATATTGGGGGATATACATTGAGGAAACAACGAGATAATATATTGAGCATATAATAGGGGGTAAAGGGTTTTTATATTGGCAGGTATAAAAAATAGAGCTTAATGTTAATGAAGATATAAAGGGGTCTAAAAAATGTTAATGAAAAAATGAATACCTACAATATCTAGTGAAAGTAGGAGTTTTTTGAATTAGGAAGGTGTATTGGGTTTGGATTGGTAGGGGGTTAAATAATGTGATTTCTAGAGGTATTTTCTAATATGTAGTTAAATTAAGGGTATTGTTTAGAATTCCATGAACACACGTGATATGTCAGAGGATCATTGATTAAAACTCTCATGCCTCATGATCACTATGTTTAAATGGTGGAAATCAAGCAAGATGCCTAATGCTATTGCCACGTCTCGAGTTCAAATCCCATGATGGTGAACATCAAGGGGATTCTAGCTAAGGGTGAGCTACACAAGTTTCCTAATTCTCGACCCCTCCTAGAAGTAATCTCCAAGCCATTGGAGGAATTACTTCTCAATACTTTCTACTATTCCCTTTTTTCCTGAACTTATAATGGTGAAATGTGAAGCCAACATCAAAATCTAGGGATCCCAAGCATAGCCATATATTCACTAAAAATATACATTTACTTTTTTTTCGGAACTTATAATGGTGAAATGTGAAGCCAACATCCAAATCTAGGGATCCTAAGAATATCCATATATTCACTAAATATATACATTTAAATAAATTTAGGCACACCATTGATGCGACTTATTTTATCTCAAAACTATGCAAATTGACTGGATCAAGAGATGGGTACTCAATGCCTCCTATGGATGGTAGCTCTTTGATCTTCGATTGTTGTGACGAGCTCGAACTCCAATTTTAGCGAAGTGGTTTATCATGGTTTCTCCAAAGTGTGCTACAATTAAGGGAGAGCATATGAGAGAAATTTTGGTAAATTCATGACATTGATTCTTTCATAGAACCCTTCAAATGGTTAGTGCAATGTTAGCATCAAGGCTAAGAACAACGTTTTCTCTGGCCTCTTGTAGTGTCAGGAAGACTTGAGCAACGTGAACTGCTTTGAGTGCAAGAATAGTGCATTGGTGTGTGTGCCTCAACTCTGTAGGGGAAAAGTGGGTGCCTAGGTGCAGCTTCATGGTTTTTATCTATGCTATGTTGACAATGAAAACATAGTAGTGAACGATTCAGAGAGCCCCGTGTACAAGGACTACAACTAGGAGTTCATGGAAGACCTCATGTTCTTTTATAACCGAAATGACCTATTCGCTATCCTCCACCACTTTGTAGGAGAGAAGTTGTTTGACTATGGAACCCTTATGAAAAATGATGTGACTAGGGAATAACAGGAGGAGGATCGAGCCATGGCAGGCATATTGTTTCATATGTACCTGCAACATACCCCAGACAATCTATGCCGAAAGTCTAGTTCTTCTGAGACATGTTCTAGACATCCAAGCTCTAGCATGAAACCACCATTATGGATACCAATTCATATTGTGAATCCAAAATTCCCCACTAAACAAGCAGTTTGCAATGTTACTATAGATTCTCCTTGTGATTTCATGTAATTTATTGAGTGGTCTCCAATATCTTGTCTGTGTGCTTTGTTAATTAACAATTTTAATGGGAGGGTAAATATCTAAAGTCAGCCTACTCAAGGTCCAATTAATCTGGCATGGGAAATGAATTGTTGGTACTATATATGGAACCTATACCTTGTTGTGACCAAATGGTTATATGGAATATCTATGTATCGGTTCAACATCGATTATGGCTTTCGATTTGGAGATAAAAGAAAGTTTTCCCACGGTGGGAGTGAATCACATTCAATAAATAACTCAACACTTATAATCATAATAGTGTTGCAAAGAAATCAACACCTGCAATATATGATAATGGTCCTCTGACAACAGTATCCAACCCAGTGATTTTCATAGATAAACCTGCATATGGAAACTCAACAACCTATTTTTCTAACACATTCCTAAGTTTGTAGATTTATGATGATAATGCTCCTTTGACAACTATATCCAACCCAGTGAGTTTCATAGATAAAACTGCACATGGAAATTCAACAACCTATTTTTCTAAAACATTCCTAAGTTCATAGATTTATGATGAGCCCACTCCACTAGGTATAGACATTCCTTGTAGATTCAAAGTGGTAATTGTAATTTACTAAAACAATAGAATTGAATTACTCTACTCATGAGCATAAATAATTAAACAATCATGAAATCATGAAGAATACAAGAGAAATAATTTAATCAAAACATTACAAAATGGTTTCCTGGGGAAAGCGACAGCTAAAATCCCTGCCATCTGTATATTGCATTAGTCAGAAAATATGAGAAGATTACAATTCTTTTCTCAAGGTCGAGCAACATCTACACTATCTCTATCTGTCTCACTACTTCCTAGACAAGCCTAGGCCAATACTTAACCAAAGTTTGGCTTGCCCAAGCCTATTTCCTTGCTCTATTTCTTCTGGAATTAGACCCCTATTAATTAGGGAAGTTCCTCAATATGAATTATGCAATCCTCATAGGTCTTCGTATGATGGCATGCACCACCTATACAATTGAGATGATTATACAACTGATAGTACATTGTCCATGAACTCCAATCTCAACTGGGTGACCTTCATATCTGACATGCATGAATTATTTATGAGTGAATCGTGTGTTAACTGGTTGAACACATGAAGCAACACCCCATTGCTTGACCTCCTACTAGTTCCTCCATCACTTGGAACTAGTTTAACTAACTTTAACTCAGTTAAACTGAATTAATTAGTTATAACTCAAAATAAACCCAACCAGGGCTCCTATAAATCATGAGACACTCTACATGACTCAAGATAGACCCTCAACTCAAATTAACTAAGCCAACTAAGTCAAATTCAAGGAAAACTTTAAGGATGGAAGTTTATCTTAAAGTTTAGAAACCTTGGCGAATCTTACTAGTCCCTAATATGAAAATTGTAAAATGTTTGGCAATATTTTTGTAAAAATTGTTTATATTCCTAATGATTTTATATTAGTCTATATAAAATTTTGGCAATTTTTAGGGTAAAATAATTTTACATTATAAAATGTGGGCGAATCGTTTTTAGAAAAAATGGAAATTGATGAATCTTTTTTTTGGAAAAAACATTGAAAATTAGCCCACTTGCGAATATTAGCCTCTAAAATTTTCCCTTGTCAAATTAAGTATCTAACTCGTACAAGTTGTCTTGTGATGTGGAATTACAATTTTATTCCTAATTTAATTTAAGGGAATAATTAAATTAGGATTTTCTTGTTTCATTTTCAACACTCCCTCTCAACAAGAAAGGGATTATCATATACCCTGATCCTACCTCTATGGAACTCGAATTTTCCTCTTGACAATGTCTTGATCAAGTGTCTTCATCTTGTTCCTATGTAGGAATGTACTCCAACAACATGATTCTCCTTTGCACACAATCTCGTAGATGGTGATACCGTATGTTAATATGCTTAGACTGATTATGAAAAGCTAGATTCTCAGAGAGTTTGATGTAACTATGCTTTTCATAGAAAACCACTGTAGGATTCATCTGTTGACCAAATAACCCAACAAGGATCTTCCTCATCTAGATATCTTCAGAAGCTTCTTGACTAGTAGATATGTACTCTGCTTCTATTGAATTGATTGTAATTTATCTTTGCTTCTTATTGTATTAAGAAACTGATGCTGACCCAATACTAAAGATTCCCCTTGATGTGCTCTTCTTGTCAGATGGAGTCCCTGCCCAAACTGCATTTGTGAAGCCTTGAATCTTTATTCCGTCGGTCCGTCTATACCAAATACCAACTAAGTAGTGCCTCCGAGGTATCTCAACACATGTTTAGAGGCCTTCCAATAGAGTTTTTTTGGCTTAACCATTACTCGACTAAGATGGTTAGCTGCAAAATATATGTTTGGTCATTTGTTTACCAAATACATAAGTGAACCCACAATCTGCCTATAAATAGTAGCATCCACTACTTCTCCTAAAGTAGCATCTTCCTTCCTCCAATTCCCTGCTAGATAAGTCTCCATGGGTTTGTTTCTCTCCATGTGGAACTTCTTCAATATCTTAACGGAAAAAACTATAACAGTGTACCCCTTCACTGTCATAGTTTTTTTTCCCTTAATCTTTTACAACTACCTGAAAAAATTAAATTGGTAGTCATTGGGCATGCATTTTCTTTTAAACTTGGCCACCATTCTATCCCAAATATTAATATTTGTCTTTCCTTTCTTTCTCAAATCTTCCTACAATTTTTCCCACGAAAATTTTGTGTGTTCCCTTAGCATGGTTGCTGTATATTCGACCTCCTAGTCATCCTCCAATCCAATGTGTTGATTAGATCAAGCAACTATTCCACATTTAAGTTTCAATCATGTAGTGGCACCTCCATATTCAACCTAGACCCTACATTGGTAACTAGCTTTATTAATTATTCCTTTGCTAGCTCTCTTCCTAGAGCTCCTTCCATCTCCTCCTTTCAACTCATATATTTTCTCTCACTGATGTCTTTTACATTAGGTTCTCTTCTCTAGGATGTCTCCATGACTTCCATTCTTCCCTAGATACGTCTCAATTGTATTCTAAGTTCCTTGTCCCTCTTATTTCTCTCTCGACCTCCTCTTTAGGGCGACATGCTTGCTACCACTACTCTACTAGTCTTCCCAAAATTTATTGAGCCTCGGGACCTACAGAGCTTCCCTAATTTGGTACCACTTTAATCATCATGGCTATGCAACATAAACATTCTCTTTGTTTTGAGCGGTGCTTCAACTCTTATCAACCTAGCCCACACTCTTTTTGGCATATTCAATTCTTAACCATGTGATTTGAGAGATCACATCCAATGACCCATTATAATTGTGGTGGGTACCCTTTTACATCAACATATGGGAGGGGGTAACCCATTTACATCAGTAGCTTGGGGGGGGGGAGGTATCCATTTATGTTAGAATATTATGGCGCGGGGGGGGGGGTTGTGGGTATTCTCATGATGCTAGCAAGGAGGGGGGGTCTGAAATCATAGTTCTAGCCTTTGGATGAGGTTATGATGGCGCAACCTATAGGAATTTCATTTACGAGCCCGATTCCCCTCATTTGGTCGCCCTCTAATATGAACTCTTCTAAGAAACTATCTTCCCCTTACTCCTATCCTCTCATAGGTGGGGTGATTTAGCATGAAAATGATCGAATAGGTTTTCTATTTCAATGAGATTCTCAAGCCCAGTGATTTTTATCATTCCTTTGATCTCTCACACTTCTCATGGATTTAATTATTTACACTTAGCTTGCATTGTTACCTTCTTTTTTTCCAAGTGTCAATATAACATGACCCCTATAATCGACTGAACAAGAAACCTTACACCCTACTATAATAATTCATGGTTCGGGAAATGGCCTAATTTCTGACATTTCATGGGCTTGGAATACATGGTTAAAAACATGAAAACAAAATATGCTATTAACTTCTAAATATTTCAGATAATTACACGGACATGTTTTTATGGTTCATAGGCATAAGATATACCTAAGCACCAAATCTATTTTTATTTATATCTCTCTCCCAAAACAAAATATTACCTTAAGAAAAGATAGGTTATAACCAATAACCTTTTCAGATGATTTAATTTTTCCCTAATTCTAGAAGCTAGAGGCCACGTTATACTATTACTTATTTACATCTGTCCTCTAAAGGACACTTCAACAAATTGATAGGTTGCTACAGATGAAAATATATTCTACAAAAAATATTCTCCATATCAAAAGATGAGAAAATTTCATGGGATGCTCCTACATCACATATTCTTTTCATTCCATATGTTGGTTGAGTATTCTCTCCTCCTTGTTCTTTAATTAAGTTTCTTGTCTGTGAAAGGAGACCAAAGAGGACTCTACTTTTGTTCCAAAAGATACACAAGCCTTACATCGACCCCACTCTTACGTTTTTTATGTGTGGGGTGCATGGAAAGTATTTCATTCCTCATTACATAAAAATCAACCTTCATTTCATATGTTACACAAGTCTCACCTCTATCCCACACTTTATTTTAGTTTGTTATGTGCAAAACATGAACACATATGACTCATATTTCATTCCATAAGCTATCTAAGTCTCAAATCTACCTCACACTTTACTTAAGTGTCTTATGTCCAAATATAAGGTGTAGATGACTCAATTTTGAGTCTATAAGTTTCCCAAAGCTTGCTTCAACTACACATTATACTTAGGTTTATTATGTGCAAAGTGGAGAATGGAAGTGTTTCACTTCTTCCTACATTATAATAAGGCATCTCCATGGAGAAAATGCATGAAGAGGAAAGCATTACAGGGGCCCTAAGTTAGTGCACATATGACATAGCATGTATAAGACCCCAAAATCCTTTGGTTGAATGATCCTCCTAATATTCCTTATTTTTACTAAATATCCCTAATTTTTATATAATACCATCTTTTATAACCACCAACCCCTTTATGGATGAGCTTGATAAGATATTAGTCAACTAGGTGAAGTCTGCATGAAGCATTCATACTTATATACTATAGGGAAAGTGTTAAAATAATGCATGTGGGATTTTCATTTAGATAATAATCTAATGGGTTAGTTTGAATTTCAGAATATATGATAGTGGTTGTAGTTTTACCATTCAAGGTCACATTTTCGTCTATACAGTCCATCAAAATGAGCAAGCAAGAGGTAATTGGAAATGTCTCAAGGTTTATGATTGAATGTGAAATTTCCCATTAGATAGAAGAGTTAATCTTGCTTATTTTTTAGGCATTCAAAATGCACATCATTATACTATCAATTTCAATGGGAGTAAACATGGAAGAGGAGAGAGCACAATGTGTCATACTAGAGTATGAACTAATTAAAGAGATGATGGTTGATAGCAAAAAAAATACATGTTCTATCAAAAATAGAAAAAAAGTAATGAAATTGAATTTACTACTTGGTACATTGGTAGAATACTTTCTATTTGGAAGAAACCTAAGAATCATGGACATCTTTAAATTGTAATATTAAATGATGACTTAGAGTATAAGGCATAATCTAAGGGAAAATGAGGTATCTTATTCAACACAACAGCTTGAGAATGAAGATTGGTCTTAGATTTATCATATGGGAGATTGGCTCTATGGATTCTATTATAATTAAAGAAGAAATAAGGTTAATGAGAATTGTTATGACCTCATATTCAAGCACATTTAAGAGCCCAATCACACTTTCATAGGACAAATAAATATTCCCATTCCATTGAAGAAAACAAATTGAAATTGTTTATTATTTCCATAAGTAATCAATGATGTTCCACCAAATGAAGAGCTCTTAAGGCCCACATGCAGATGACATGACCTTGTTTTGTGGACTAAAGCCTTGATTACTTGTAAATTGAATATGGTGAATATAAAACATATTAGGCTATAATTATTGAATTGTATGAATGATAGGTTTTTTCAGTTTATGTGATAAAATTTAGTTTAATTATGATTTTTGATGAAATTATAGATTTTTGAATTTGTGGACTAATGATCCATACAACCATGTCAAAAGGGTGATCTCCACCAAACTCCACAATAGAGAAGAGGGAGATCATTCCCCCTCTCTAACCTTTAACATAGACAAGAATTTAGAGCAGTCAAGTAGCTCAATTAGATATATCCTGTTTGATTTGTTGATTGAGAGAAATCAAATCAAGGAGGGGAATTGGGCCCTTGAAATAAGGATACCTCATTATATAAATCTTAGAGATAATTTCCCTTCAGTCAAAGAGTCATTGAAAGACTAGTTATGATTTTTTTGTATAAGTAGATCTAGGATGAAAGTAGGAAGAAGGATAGTTTTTATATGTAATTATAGTTTCATAAGTGTGATAGCACATTTGAATTGTAGAAGCCCTTTTTTTGTTATGAAGTTAAATTCCCGAATGAAGAGATTGCATTTACATATATTGATCACTTAATGGTTTCACTAAGGGTTCTTATAGATATCTCAATTACGTCCCATGCAAGAGAATGCAAGGAACCCTCTTTATCATTACATTCTCATTTTTTTTAATAGAATGCAATTTCATGCCACAATATGTGTTAGTCTAGACATGTTAGACATCGTGATCAAAATAGTCTAGAAATTTGCATTTATCTTTAGTGTGTCTCTCATTCCTATAATTGGTGCACCATAGGTTTATTTTTCTACAAAGACAAACTTAACAATGATTGTTGTAGTTGTTCAATTTTTCTTCCAATATTTTATCAATCATTGAGGATTTTGTCTGTCAATAATCATCTATCTAACTTCGTTTGGACATTTTTAAGGCTTCTTCACATGATGGCACTTCATGCATTCTCAATGGCCCACATATTTTGTAATAACCCAACAAGAGACCATTGAACCAACAAAGCTTCATCAATATGGTAGGGGATTTAACTTAACAAATCCTTGAACCTTTTACCATACTTTTTGATTGTTTCATTTTGTTTTTATTTAATTTCTTTTAGCTTTTGAACAAAAAGTTTAACATCATGAGATTTAAAGAAGGAGAGGAAATTGTTCTTGATATCATTCTTATTTCTAGGTTGGCTCTGTGTGAAATTCATAAACCATGTGAGAGCTCTCTTTCGAAGAGCTACTACAAATTGTGCCATTTGTTTATCTTCATTTGTGATATCATTGGTTGTCTAGAATTTCTCACAAACTACCTAGTTCTTTTTAGGATCATTGTCACCTTTATAGAGAGAAATATGATTAATCCCATTTTTATTTGAGGAGATGTAATTTATTCCATTTTCCCAGGGTTAGTGAGTTTATCTGATTTGTTAGCCTTTATATCTTATGGTCGAGTTCTACGTGGGGTACTTTCCCTTGTGTCATCTTTAATTCTTATAGAATTTATCAAGTTTTCATCAATTTGACACCCCTTATCTATATATTTGACGAACCAATTCATACAAGGTTGCATTAGTTCATCGACTCGACTTGTATTTATCTCTTCCTCAACAAATACTAATTTTGGCAAGGCGGTTATGTTCATGGTTTATGAATATGGAGAAATATATCTTCATTTTCTTCATTGTCTATCAAAGTTTGGTCAGCTACATGAATTTTGATTCAAGATGATCTCTTTATGTTTCCATACTCATCTTTCTATACCAAATTGTGGATGGCTTTGAATTAATAAGGATTCTTGGTTGGAGGAATTCTCTAATAATGGGACTTGATATACTTGTGATAGGGGAATGTCGAATCGTTGCCCAGAATCATCAACTTCCCATTAATGAGGTTGTGGATATTAGTAGTCACATTACAAATTCCAGCACAACCATATTGGTTGGGTTATGCTTAAATTCCACATTCTTTAGTTTTCAAGGTGAATTCTATGAGCAAACATGTGGATTTTTCATGGGCTCTCATCTCTACCCAGTCATTGCTAACATTTTCATGGAAGACTTTGAGACCAAGGCATTAGCTTCTACACATTTACGCCCAAAGTTATGGAAGTTTTTTGTGGATAATACTTGTGTTATTTGGCCCCATGCACGTTATAAGTTAGAATCAATATGACTTTATCAAGTTTACTATGGAGTTTGAGAGTAATGGTAGCCTTCCATTCTTTGATGTTATTCTCTCTAAGAATGATGATGGTTCCATTTCCCACCAAGTGTTCCGTACTAAGACTCACACTAAACAATACCTCGATGTTGAGTTCCATCATCATCCTACGCAAAAAAATAGTGTGCTAATATCTAAACACCTGAGCCACCTGTGCATGGAGGATTTCTGATGAGAGCCACCTTAATGTTGAAAAACCCACTTGATGGATGTTTTCGTGAAGAATGGTTATAAGAAATGTTAGGGCATCAAGGCCTTCCGAAAAGCTAGCCTTGGTCATATGCCAAAAAGTGACACTAATGATCTTATCCCAAGGTTAAATGTCCCTATATTCAAGGAACCATTAATAGGATTTCTCACATCTTAAGAAAGAATCAATTTTCAACTTCCTTCAAACCATTAAATACCATTTAGGGTATCTCGAAATCTGTTAAGGATGTGGTTGACCTTTCTAACATGAAAGACATCTACTTAATGCCATGTTCATGTGGTGCTCCCTATGTGGGTGAAAGATATTGATTTATTAAGTAGATTATCCAAAGAGCATATTATTGATATTAAACATTGTCAATTGTGTTCCTCTTCTCTTGTTGAGCATGCTCAGAAAACCAAGAACCATATTTGCATTGGATACTTCATAGTACTAGCTAGAATTGACAACTATCATCCAAGGAAGTTTAGAGAAGCTATTGAGATTGAAAAACACTCTAAAATTTGAACATGGATGATGGTTAGAAGATTAGCAGAAACTCGATTCCTACCCTTTCCTCCGTTTTTTCTTCCTACTGAATTCTTTCTATTCCTTTCTTTCTGCTTTTGGTTCCTTATATTGTTAAGAATATTTTTATGGTTATTATTATTAAATTCTATTCTAGCTTTTTTAAAATAAATTAATATATATTAATTTTCATAATTCTTTTTGTTGTAATTTTAATTTATTAATATATATATATATATATTATATATATATATATATATATATATATATTATATATATATATTATATATATATATGGTATGAGAGAGAAAGAGTATTTAATATAGATATTAATAATATTACTAAATAATAATCTTATTTATTAATTCTTCCTAATTTTTTTTTTATTTTAATAATATAATTATTAATAATATTATTAAGTAATAATTTATATTTATTAATTTCTTTTTAATTTCTTTTTATTTTAATTTATTACAATAATCTAGTAATTATTATTTGTTTTTATTTGTTTCTATTGTTTTTTACCTATTTAATTTAATTAATATATATAGATATAGATATTAACATATATAATTATACAAATATTACTACATATATTTATTATTATTACTATTCTTCTTTTAATCCTTTCATTTATATTAATCATTATTATATTTCTTTTATTTTATTTAATTAATTTATTAATTAATTTGCTTTAATATCTTCTTATCCTTTTTTTATATTTATTAGTTATTTATTTTTATTTTATTAACATTTATGATCCTTTTCATTTATTATGAATGTTAAAATGTTGGTTTTTTAATATTTGACCTTTTAATGTTTAACTAACCTAACGTCTCATTCTCCTCATTTTTCACCTATTTGTCTCTCATTGCTTGATTAGATTTCATATCTCTATCTTAAAGATGAGCCACACTTGATGGCTCGAAATATCAACGGGAAAAAAAATTAATGTGAGTAATCTAGAAATGACAGAACAAAACTTCTATATTACCTACATTCCTGCTAAAGCTTAGTTGTATATTATTACTTCTTTTCAGAGTAGGTGATGCTATATCTCTCAACTCTGGGTGTTTTCTGCTACCCATAGAGGAGTTTGGTGCATCGTCACTCTCACGCTCATGAACTTCTTTAGTTATTAATCTCTAATTAAATTTTTTATTTTGTATATCTTTACTTTTATATATATTAAAAAATCAATTTGTTTATTACTATTTCATTATTTTACTATTATTACTTTTTTCTTATTTATTATTTTTTTTTTAATATTTTCATTAATAAAAATCTTTCCATTTCTTAATTCTCAACTTGGGTAGGTATAATATTTTCTTTATTAAATTAAAATCTTTCTTTCATTTAGTGGCATCGTTATCGTTATTGGAACCTATATATTTATTCATTTAATTAAAAAGATAAAAAAACAAAACATTCACATTAGATTAGGTTGATAGTAATATATTAATGTTTAGTTCAATAACGACCATCCACCACCCAGAAAAAACAAAAGGAAATCCGTTCGTGTAAGTCATGGCATACAATTATATATTAATGCTTCGGTCCAGAAGCAATGGCCAGCCATGACATACAATTATATATATTAATGCTCATGTCCATAAATAATGGCCAACCGACACCCAGAAAAATGTTATAATGAAATTCGTTCTAGTAAGTCATCCCAACTAGATTTGTGTTTTAATTCGTGGGGGCACTCCAGCTAATTTGTTGGCTTCGGTTTCATTAAGGGAATGAGATACAATTATATATTTCTGTGTGAAATATTACGTTTATTCAGTATTATTTAGTGTTTAATGTTAATATGTATTTTAAATAGTGGTGTTAGAGATGTTTTACACGCTTCCTGTTGGTATTGAGTTCTGTGGAGCTGGGCTGCAGTATATTTGTCCATGGTCAATGTATGTACTATGTACAGATTGTATTACGATAATATATAGTTTCTTCAGCAGGTCTGTCTCCCTTGAAAAAAAAAAAATGTTTTATAATTTTGGAAAGAATGTTTTTATCAAAAATTGTGGAAAGGAAGTTTAATTGAACTGGAAATTTTGAGTTTAATCTTGTGTTAGGATTCAAATCTTGTGTTACTTCGATTGGGATGAGCAATTGGACATGGTGAAGATATAGTCCTACCAAATTTACAAAAACAAATTAATTTAATTTATAGTTGGTTTTTTATTTTATAAGAAAAAGATTCTATTTTTTTCATTATTTAATATAGAGTTGA
>APFE030423234.1:0-21097 GCA_000404065.3 Pinus taeda | reverse complement strand
TTGCTAAGATATTGTAGAACTGAAGTTTGCTAGTGAGAGATGATGCATGACCAAAGTTTGCCTAGATGTTGTAGGACTAAAGTTTTCTAACATCTTGTTGAACTAAAGTTTGCTAAGATATTGCAGAACTGAAGTTTGCTACTGATATTGTGGACATAATTTACTTGTATGTTGCAATTGAAAGTCAAAAGGAAGATGGAGACCCTAAAATCTATGGTATAAAGATAGTTTTGTTAAGCATTTTTTGGAAGACTCACTTAGTGGATGGAGGGAGGGTCTTGCTCCAGGTCAAAGGGTTTTGGATGTCTCAAGTTGATTTGGTTCTACTATCTAAGAAGAGTTTGTAAGATTATGTATAAATCAATACCATATATGTCTCAACATTATATTATGAAACCTAAGATTAGTTTAAGCATCTGATAAAATAGACAACCAACCTAAGTAAGGCCGAGCTCCTATATACAACATTCTCATAGATCATAATTCTGTACTATCCAAAAGATGTGATATATGATATGAATCCCCTCAAGTCAAAAATTGGAATATATTGCACAAAGACACTACAATATTTAGGTTGTTAACCTGGACTAACAAGAGTTTGACTAGGTTTTCCTGTTAAAGAGCGATTTTTCGCTAGCTAAGTGTCTACATCTTGTGTTCTCCTATTATGTTTATGATCTTGATTGTTTGGATTTTGTCTTGATGATAAAAATATACTCGCTACAAAGAAGAATTGATAAGAAGCATCACATGAAAGTGTCAATTAGAAAAATAGAATTAATAAAATCCTAACAATGTTTCCCTAAATATTTCTCAACATGGTATAAGAGATACAAAAAAAAGAAGAAAAAAATAGTCTTGAAGATCATACGGGTTTCAAAGAAAAAAATGTTAAAATTTGGGTACAAGAGGACAAGTGGTTCCCTAAGGCTTTGATCTTTGGCCTAGGGAAAAGTGCCCAAATGAATTTGTACTTTTCTCCTAAAGTGACTTTATAAGTGGTAAAGTCAATTTAATTTAAAAGTGACTCTACAAGTGGTAAAGTTATACTCTAATTTCAAATTGACTTTATAAGTGGTAAAGTTACATTCTAATTTAAATGTGACTTTATTAAAGTCAATGAAGAATTAGAAAGTGAAAAAGCGAATATGGAAATAAAAGGCTAAGTGGGTCTTTATTTAAGTGGGTGAGTTATAAAATAGAAAGTGAGAATTAAATGCACATTTATTTTCATCCCTAGATCTAAATGAATCTGAAACATTAGATCTCAGGGTAACCCAAGAGGTCATTTAGAGAGTAAAAGGAGAAGAGAAGAGAAAAAATATCAATTCGTTCTTTCATGAGCATTTGAGAGAGAGAAGAGAGAGTAAGGAGAAAATTTTTGAGCATTGAGAAAGTGGAGAGTAGCAAGAAGACATTTCAGTAAATCTAAGCAGTATCATTTATTGGCACACATGTCAAGGCAAAATTGTACAACAGGAGAAAGGCACGTAAATCGAGGAAGAGGGACAATAGCAAGGGCACAAATTTTGACACAAGTTTTGGGCACAATTTTTGAGGCAACCGTAGTGCTAAAAATATGTACGGTTCGTACAATCCTTATAGCAGGTTTGGGGCATGATTTTCAAGGCAGGCCGTACAACATTTAATATTTTATATTGTTGGAAAATTTTCTATTTTGGTTGTTTGCTGATTGGAAAGATTTTTGAGGCAGTGTTCAAACATGAAAATCGAGATAAGTTGTAATTTGTGGTTGCTAGAATTTTTACTGTGTATTTTAGTTTCTCTATAAAAGCATTTTCAGAAATAAATAAGAGTTGTGAAACTAGTTTTCCCTAAGGGTTGTGGGGGGGTTTTTCCAAGGTAACATTGACCAAAAATCATTTTGTTATTTTCTATTTATAGCTATCATAATTTTGTTGTGTTTTATTTTTGTAATTTCAATAGTTTTTGAATCTCTAAATTTATGTTTTCAGAAAAATATTGTCATTTCCATATTCTTAGAATTTTTATCATGCTTGGATTTAAAACTAAATGCATGGAGTGATAAGGAAAACTGATAACCTGAGTGGGGGTTGAAATTTCTTCATGGTATCAGAGCTTGGTTGGCTGAAAAGTGTAGTTTGGGATAGCAAAGTGAAAATTACAACACGCTGACTTTTACACAGAAAATAAAAACCTTTACCACAGATTGAATTTCAGTATGGTGGGACAGTGAATCATGTCTTTGGGTTTGAGAGTTGAAGACAGGTTGGATGGGCAGAACAACTATAGTGAATGGAAGGATAGAATCCATAGAATCTTTGAGGAAGCAGAAGTCTAGAGCATTATGGTAAATACCACACAGAACCCAGTAGTAGTATCTGTTGACCCTATGTAGTTAGCAGAGTTTAACAAAATGAATGATAAGGAAAAATGATTGATTCTAGAAGGAATCAAAGATCATTCCATTCCTCATGTGAGAGGAAAGACTTATGCACATGAGATGTGGACAACCTTGACTAGTCTTTACCAGAGCTCAAATGGAAATAGAAAAATGGTCCTAAAGGAGAAATTGATGGCCATTGAAATGGCTAAGACTGATAGTGCTACAACATACCTCACAAAGATCACTTCAGAGAGATATGAGTTGATAACCGTAGGTGAGATCACTGCACCCATTGAGTTGGTGGGGATTGCTTTGAATGGTCTTCCTAAGACTTGGGAGAATTTTGTGGATGGCATTGTTGCATGGAAAAACCATCCCAGTTGGGGGAGGTCATGGGATGATTGCATTCAGAATGAGATAAGAAAGAACAATATTAGGGCATCCAAACAAGTGAAGGAGGATGATAATGTGGCATTGTTAGCAAGACGAAAGAGTGGCAGAGTAAAGAAGAAATCTTCCAATGGTGGAGGGAAAGAAAAAGGTAAAGGCAAGTAGCCGAATAAGGAGAAGGACTATTCCAAAGCCAAATGTTGGAATTGCCAAAAGTTGGGACACTATTCCATTGTGTGTCCAGAGAAGAAGAACAAGAAAGGGAGAGACAAACCCATGGTAACTTCTGCAGAGATAGAAAGCTTCTCAAAGAGCTTTGATCAGGAGTTTGGGTTCACAGCTTGTGAGGCCACTAGTGCAGGATGACCTTCCATAGAGGTTCAGAGGGAGTGTGCACTCCCCGCTACTAGCAGAGCATCTTCTAGCATTTGGTATGTTGACAGTGGCACTTTCCGCCACATGACAGGAGTGAGAGAGTGCTTCTCAGAGATTTTAGAGGATGATACTAATATGGATGTAGTACTTGGTGATGACAACATGGTTAGAGCAGTCGGTCTGAGGACATTAACATTTTATAAGGGACCCAAACCTCCCTTGAAAGTGTCAGATGTTCTATATCTGCCTAGAATGAAGAAGAACTTAATATCTGTCTCAACACTTGAGGACAGAGGGTATGATGTGTTGTTCAGGATAGGGTAGGTGCTTATATATCCTAGGGGAACTCCAACTTCTTCAGCTATACTAATTCATGTGCGCCATGCCAACATGTACAAGTTCATATTCCAGCTCCCAATGGCTTTCAGTAGTAGCACTCAAGACAAGACCAACAACAGATCTAGCAGTTTAGAGTTGTGTCAAAGTTGGCACCATAGGATGGGGCACATGTATCATGGGGCCTTGAGTACATTGTGGGAGATCACCACTAGTGTGCCAGATTTCAGTTCTAATCACCATGATGTATCTAGAGGATGTGCTATGGGGAAGTTTTCCAGATCTCCTTTTCTCAGTAGTGGCAACAGAGTGATGGGGATCCTTGAATTGATTCATACCAATGTGAGTGGTCAGATGTCTCATGTATCCTTGAGTGGCTATGAGTACTATGTTTAATTCACTGATGACCACTCTAGGAAGACCTGGATTTATTTCTTGAAGACCAAGAGTAAGGTCTTCGAGCGGTTTCAAGAATTCAAAGCTCTTGTGGAGCCCCAGACAAGTAGGAAGACCAAGGTCCTCAGGTCGAACAATGGAGGGGAGTATACCCTTGGTGAGTTTGTTATTGACATGTGGTATTATATATTTGCATAATGTAGTCATGGTATTGTGGTGTGTGTACTCATTGTGTTGTACTTTGTGTAGTTACATGTATTGGGTGTTATTGTACATTGGGTATAGATGGATACACTATGTTATACATTGGTTGTAAGTGTATGCATTGTACATCAGGTGTAGGTGCATGTATTGCATGGTGTTGTGTGTCAGGTGTGGTTGTATGTGTGTGATGCACACTATGCGTATGTGTGCCTGGCAGAGGAGAAGGCATTGGGTGTTTGCTAGGTGTGCCAACCAATCCAGTCTCTATACAAAAGAACAAAGGTAGAACTAAGGATTGAGGAAAGGATAAATATCATCATTTTATTTCAATTTTATTATGCATGTGATTCTATGACTATGGTATATGATGATTATATGTGACTTATGATTCTGCTTTATGATGGTTACATGTGATTTATGATTTTTATCTATGATGGTTGTGTTTTGAGCTAACCTGATGTGATATTTTTATACATGTTGATTTGGTCAAAGGTGCTAGTTTGACTTCTTGTGACAGGAAGCAAGCATGATTCCAAGTGTACCTTATCGACGAATTAACAATGAGGTATGATTTGAATTTGTTTCAATTTATTTTGAATCTAATTGAAGTTATGTTCTTGGTACAAGAAGAATGAACATGCCCAGTTGGATGGTTGAAATCGACTGCAAGAATTAGCAGTAGTAACAAAGGAATTGAAACGTGCAGCATTGTGTTGGTAAAGCACGTTAGGAGCAGGGCCATTCTGGAACACTGGTAGCCAATAGCGTCAATTGATTTCCATGAGCATGCTATGACTGGTATGGTAGTTTTGAGGTAGGTATATGCCTTGGTCTTTGATTCTTCTGATGAGAGGAAGCCTTGCCAAAGGATGGACTACCCAGGATGGGCGTGCCAGCAGAACTTGGAAGGTGAGTGACTGCATGGAAGGGGTGACTGGATTCTCGAGGGATAGTATAGCAAAGAAGGGAAGGTCATTGATGGATTTGTTTTGGTCATTAGCATTACCATATGGAATCAGATGCACATTGGGAGTGTGTGCTAGAACAATGAGACGTTAACTATTCACTGAGACTACAAGTGGCGCAAGATTATAGAGATGGACATTGGATGCAGATTTGAATTTGTAGTGGATTATGGACTTCCTTGGAAGGAGGTGGATCCTAGTATTACTTTGAGGGTGGTGGTGTGAGCCTCTGGATTCCCTTCTTGCGGATGCAGGCATTGTATTATTTTATTTGTTGGTTGAGAAAATTTGCATATGTGAATGTGTGTATATGTGGTTATTGTAAATACTGTAACAAGGTTTGTTATAAAGCTTCATGGGTAGTATGTTTTGTTTTTAGCAGTCATGTAGTTATAGGTGTCATTGAACACCGAGGAGGATGTTCCCCGAGGGGGAGGGTTCTGTAATAGCCCTGGTGAAAATTCCATGTAAAAATATATAAATACCATGGATGATGGGATATGCATTATAAGCTGAATGGTGGGAAAGACATCCCAGGCAGTGTTCACTTAGCTGTTTATGGCTAAGGAAATTGGCAAATGAAATGGATAAGCCATTAAAGAGGCAAAAAGGTATTTTGGCACATTTATTTATGAAAATAATGGTAATTAGGAGAAAAAGGAGGTGAAAGGTCATAGGTTGCATGTTAGGAGGAAAATGAAGGAAAATAATGGTAATTAGGAGAAAAATGAGGTGAAAGGTCACAGATTGCATGTGCGGAGGAAAATGAAGAAAATAGAGGCCTCATTAATAAAAAGACTTATGAGGATCAGTGGGAAAGACTTGGTTTAGTTTAGTTTTGGAGCTCTCTCATTACTCTCTCTCTAATACTCTTGGAAACTTAGAGTTTCCTTGGAGCACTTTGGCATTGGAGCAAGAAAAGAAAAGAAGGCAAGAGGAAGCAAGGATTAGGTATGGAAAGGTAGGATCAAGCGGCTACAACAGGCTTCATTGTAGGTATCAACTTGCATGTGTATTTTCCTTTCTAGATTTGGCATACATGGGATTGCATGTGTATTTTCCTTGCAATATTTGGCATTTATGGGATTGCATGTGTATTTTCCTTGCAAGATTTGGCATTTATGGGATTGCATGTGTTTTTTTCTACCATGGCATGGGTTTTCTAGGTGTGACAATATTTTCAGCCTAGCCTTGCCATTTCAAGATAGCTTTGATGAGATGGGTTCTCTCATGCGTTTTGTGGGGGTTTGGCCGAATTGGATTCAAAATTGAGTGGGGTGGATCTTCGAATTGACAAACACATGGTGGTAGTGGTCCCAGAAGTAGACTGAGGATGCACAAAGCCACTAGCCTAGTAACCCCTTAATTGGACTTTGGGTTGCGATAAAGCCAGATTGTGTGCCTCAATGGGCCTAGGAATCTTTGCCAGTGAATGGTAGGATATACAGTAAGGCCAAAGGTGTATTTTCTCTCCATTGGGCCTAGTGATTCCAGGATGGAATGGACCATAAAGTTTGGAGAGTATGTCTTAGTGTAGGGCCTAGTGATCCCTGGATCAGACTTCGGATGCACTAGTAAATCCTAAAATACTAGGAGGCACTCAAATTCCTCACTGTGTAGGCAGAGAACTCCGGTGGCATCCACATTGATTGGTGTTTTTTGATGTGTTCTGTGAGTCCCACATTCATGCTTGTAATATGGCAGAGGGGTGATTGGTTGAAGAGAGACTCGGCTCAACTAATCTAAGGTCGGGTGGAATGTGGTAGTCCCATCACCGGTTGGTTCATTGCATTATTAACGAAAATAATTCATTCCCTTGATTTCCATGTGAAAATGTAATGATGTATATATGGACTTTTATGGCTGATATTTATATTGTATTTATGTTCCTATTATGTTTTTTATACAAACATTTACCCCAGGGGATGTTACTAGGTTCAATAACAAAAGAAAGAGGAACGATCCCGCTGCTCAAAATGGAAATGGTCATCCTCCAAAGAAGTCGATAAACTCTAGGTTTGAATAAGTTAATGTTGTGAAGAAAAAAGAATCCTATCTTATTTCTTCCCTCACCACTACCTCTCCTCCAGATACATCGGATCATTGGTTGATTGCTAGTGGTTCTTCAAGGCACTTCACTGCATACAAAGAGGCTCTCTCAAACTTGATTGAAAAGAAAATGATATGGAGATTATACTTGAGGCTAATGCCACTTGTCCCATGAAATGAATTGGGAATATTACTCTCCACTTAAATCAAGGTCAAACTTTTCATTTACAAGAAGTGTTATCTGTACCTGATCTGAAAAAGAACTTGGTCTCTATTTATACAATGGAAGATAAAGGTTTCAAGGTGAAATTCATTGATGAGAAGGTTCTTGTTTGGAAAAGGAACCCAAGAGATGCATACACTCTTGGATTTAGGTTTGAAGGTCTCTATCGAGTTGGAGGAAGTCCATTGGGAGTCATTAATGACTTGTGATACTTTTCTTCAATCCGAATTATGTCACCAGATATTTTCTCACCTCCATTTTGCAGCCCTACCTGATGTAAGGAAGATGGTCACAGGTATGCCTAAATTCAACTTATATCATGAACGTCTTTGTCATGTTTGTGAACTTGGAAAACATAGAAGGGAACCATTCCCCTTAAGTGAAACTGAAACACTGATATTATTCAATTGGTCCAATGTGATCTATCATATATGTTGTTCATGACATATTTGGGTGGATACTTGTACTATGTTATTTTTGTGGATGACTTCTCTCGCAAAACATGGATTTATTTCTTAAAGAAGAAGGATTAAGTGTTCAAATGGTTACACTCTTTCAAAGCCTTGGTTGAGAATCAAACAGGAAAGAAGATAAAAATATTGAGGACTCATAATGGTACCAAATATGAGTCAAATGAATTCAAATACTATTGTATAGAAACTGGCATTAATATGGAGACCACTGCTACATATACTCTTGAAAAAAATGGTGTTGTCGAAAGGAAGAATCGTACTATCATAGAAGCCACCCGTGACATGCTTTATGAGCAAGGTCCACTAATGTTCTTATGGGGAGAAGCTTCCAATGCCGATGTATATGTTCAAAATAGATGCTCGTAATAAGCCTTGGACTTCAAGACACCCGAAGAATTTTTCGCCTGTAAGAAACTTGATGTTTCTCATTTTATAATTTTTTGTTGTCCCATAAATTTTCATGTGCCAAAAGAGAAAAGAAACCAACTATATGCATCTAGGAAGAAAGGAACATTTGTGGGCTATAGGGAAACTTCTAAGCCATATAGAATCTATGTGTCTAGTCTAAGGGAAGTGGAATTAAGTCTTGATATCACTTTCAATGAAGATTCTTCTCTTAGGAAAGTCTGATAACTTCCTATCCCTACGAAGGAAAATTATTAGATGATGATGTGGAAAGGTAGGATTAACCTATGTCTGATGTGGAAAGTTCGATGGATCTAGTGAGCTAAGTGCTTCAAGAAAAAGACCTTTGTGGATCAAAGATACTCTTGAAGATGCTGAGAAACACATTGCACTAAGGGGGAAATTTTGTGAAAGTAAGAAGTCAAATAGGTACCAAGGGTACTTAGTTGCCATGAGTACCATTGTTCAATCCGAGCTTTGCACATTCGAAGAAGCTATGAAACACCAAGTTTGGAAGGATGTGATGAACGAGGAATATGAGTCAATCATGAAGAACGATGTATGGGATGTGGTTCCTAGAGCCAAGGACAAGTCAATGGTCACTTCAATATTTCTCTACAAGATCAGACATGCAACTGGTGGGAGTGTTAGTAATTTCAAGACCATATTTGTTTATCAAGGCTTCTCTCAAAAGGAAGGAGTAGAGTATGATGATATATTTTCACCAGTTGCTCGATATACCATCATCTATTTGATCATAGCCCTTTCTACCTTGCAAGAATGGAGCCTACACCAGATGGATGTCTAAATTGACTTCTTGCATGGTTCTCTTAAAAACGAAGTCTACATGGAACAACCCGAGGGGTTCAAAGTTCAATATCGTGAGATACATGCATGTAGGTTGAAGAAAGACCTTTACGGGGTGAAGCAAGTCCCTAACACTTGGTATGAGAGGATTGATAGCTATCTTATGAAGATGGGATTGATGATGAGCAATGTTGACCTGAACCTTTACTTCCAGGTTTAAAAGGACAAGCCCATCTCAAGGAAAATACATTGTGAAGCTACTTGAGAGATGTTGGATGGTGGATTTCCAGTCAATGACTGCTCCGATGGAACTCAACTTTAAGAAGTTATATGGAAGTTTTTTTGGGCATGGACTAATGAACCCTTCTGAGTATCATCAACTTGTGGGGGCTTTGATGTTATTTTCCAACTCCCATCCTAACATATTCTTCATTGTAAACACATTGAGTCAATTTATGGTCGAGCCTCATCACATTCATTGGATTGTTGCTAAGAATCTCTTGAGATATCTTCAAGGAACAATCCCACTATGGACTGAGATACACTGTCAGGAACTTGAGACTACATGGATATTTAGATGTTGACTAGCCTGGCAATGTGGTGGATCATAAGAGCATGTTTAGCTATTGCTTCTCTTTGGGGTCTGCATCAATATCTTTGATGAGCAGGAAGTAGAAATGGGTTGCACTAAGCACTACCGAGGTTGAATACATTGCTACGAGTATGGCTTGTTGTGAAGCTATTTGGTTGAGGAAGCTCTTCAGTGAGCTATTTGAGCATGTCTTGGATGCCACTGTGATCTTTTGTGACAACCAGTGTGGGATTCGCCTATTAGAGAATCCTATGTTCCATGACTGCTCCAAGCACATTGATATTAGGTACCACATTATTATACAATCTCAGCTCCCATGTTTTTGTAGAAAAAATAATTAAAATAATAACTAATAGATTTAATTAAAAAATGATATTTACATAAAATTAATTAATTTTAAAAAATTAAAGTAATATACATTTTGTACATTTTTAGCGCACTTAGTGAAAATTATCAAAGCTATTTGCAAATTCTAAGTCCAAGCAAGACAAAACCAACGCTGATGGAAAGCTACCGAGAAACCGAATGTAATGAAGCAATCACAATTCAAATAAAAAAAAAAATCACAAAAATGTCACACAATTAACAAAATGAAATTATTAAAGGGAAATATGACCAGAATTTATGTATATGGTCTCCATTGTTATTGTAAAGATAACAAAAAATAGGCGGGTTGTAATTTTTCCACGATAGGGTCATGCATCAATATCTACCAATGATACTATCATCTAAACGTGGAGGTAGTGTTGAGACATGGTGATATTGAATGGGAAATTGATTAATTTATTATAGACATCGAACAATTGAAATAGTTGTGACAACATCCCAATGACATTTATGTATTGCTCCATAACCACCATAAGGTGTTTTCTCACATTCCTCCAAGTAGACCACGAGACATGGGTTTTGAGCATGTTATAAAATTGGAGGAGGGTGTACAAATGGCCATTACCAACCATTACAGACATCCTAAGGTTTACAAAGATGAAATTGACAAGGTGATTAAGGAGTTGTTGAGATTGGTTCACATTCGTCCTAGTTCTAGTCCTTCTGCTTCTTCAATGGTTCTGGATAAGATAAAGGGTGGTAACTTACAAATGTGTATTGACTATGAATATCATACTCTTAACAATAGAATAATAAAAATATAGTATACATACCTTAGGGTAGATGAGTTGATGGATGAACTGAGCGTAGCCAAATACTTTTGGAAGAGTAATGTTTGTTCAGGCTACCATCAGATTCAAGTTCATAGCCAGGAAATCCTGAAGATAGGTTTCAGGTTCTACTGTGGGCACTACAAGCTCTTGGTTATGAAATTTTGGTTAAAATCCCCATAATTTTTCATTCGTGCATGAACCATGTGTTCAAAAGACAACTGCAGAAGTATTTTCTAGTTTCCTTTGATGATATATTGGTCTACAACAATATTTGGGAGGACCATCTGATGCACTTGGATGACGTATTGGGGATTCTCGAGGAGAAGGAACTATATGAAAAGGAGTCTAAGTGTGAGTTCAATATGAAAAATATATTCCACTTAAGGCATGTGATTAGGAATGATGGCATTCGGATCCATAAGGAGAAAAAATGGGCGATCATTCAATGACCTACCCTACAAAATATAATTAAGCATAAAAGCTACCTTTGCCTTTGCATATACTATATAAAGTTTTTTAAGGTGTTATCATAGTTTAAAACACCTCTTAGAGACCTCGCTAAAAATGGCGATTTCAATTAGACTGAGAAGGCACAAAAAACATTTGAGAGGATGAAGTATGTGATGATTTCATGCCCTGTGATTGCATTACCAGATTTCACCCAGCCTTTTGTGCTGTAATGTGATCGTTCGGGGACTGTGATAGGAGAAGTTTTGATATATGATAACTACTCGATATCATTTGAGAGATGTAAAATTATAGATTATGAGAAACATTAATCAATTTATGAGAAGGATATTATGGCCATCACGCATGCATGGCCAAATTTTGATAATATCTAGTTGGAAACAGTTCAGAATAAAAATAGATGATAACAACCTGATATTCCTCATGGAGCAAAAGGCGTTGAGTGAGAAATAATGAAAGTGGATCATTAAATTACAGGCCTATGGCTTCAAGATCGAGTATGTCAAGGGAAAGTACAATGCAGTAGCATATCCCTCTTGAGGATGCCACCCACTCTCTCACTCATGGAGATAACAAATGATTGGAAGTCACTACTGCTTGTAGAATACTAAAATAAATAAATTCATATGTGATATTTTGGAGGGCTTGATACAGGATGATAGATACAGGGTCATGGACAACATTGTCTACTATAATGACTAGATCTACCTTGTACCAGAATCATAGTTGAAGGAGAAAATAATGTAGGAAAATCATAGCTCAAATTTGGCAACACATTTGAGATAGCTAAAAACCTACTGGAAAATTAGGGATAGGTTCAATTGGAATGGCCTCAATATGGATGTGTTGATGTTTATTAAATAATGCAACATCTTCCAATAGAACAAAGTTTAACATACTCATCTTGTGGGGTTGCTACAACCACTCCATATTCCTCAGCAAAAGTGGGAGAGTATCTCCATGGACTTTATCACTAGGACACCTTTGGTATAGGGAAATGAATGCATATATGTCGTGGTGGATCATATCACAAAGTTTGCACACTTCTTTTGCTTACCATAAAAATATTCAACATCATAGGTGGCCAAACTATTCTTCAGGTAGGTATTTCAATTGCATTAGGTACAAAATACCATAGTAAGTTACAAAGAAAATAGATTTATCAGAATATTTTGGTAGGATTTATTCAAACCCCTAGGAACTGAGCTCACATCAAGCATTAGTTATCACCCATGAACTAATGGTCAAACTGAGATTCTCAACACATGGCTTGAAGGATATCTCTAAAACTATGTATCTGGCCAACAAAAGGCATATGTAAAGTGCCTGCATATTTGGCAACAACACTACAACACCACTTTACACATGTCCATTGGTATGAATCCCTTCAAAGAACTATATGAGTATGATGCCCCAAAATTTGAAAATTGAATATTTGGGGATATTCATGCCCCATTGGCTAAAGACTAGATTCACAATAACAAAGATGTATTCCAAGTCCTTAAGGATGACCTACAAATGGTTCATAACTAGTAAAGGGTGTATGGAGATACGCACGGGGTGCACTAGAGTTGAAACCCAGGTTTTATGGGCCATATAAAAAGCATACGATCACTGGGAGAAGTGGTCTATGAACCTGCACTTTCGCGAAGGCTGTAAAATTCAAAACATATTTCATGTATCATGCCTCAATAAAGCCTTCAAGAAGTGATTGGTTACCTCCACAAATCTCCCTCCATTAGATAAGGAAGAAGAGCTAATCTTGGTTTTGAATAGAATCAACAATGATTTTCTTAGCTTTAACCTCACCTTTATTGTACTTTTTTTATGCAGCAGTGAATGCATTTGAAAAAGGCTCCACTACTCTTCCTTTGACATATTCCATGTCATCATTTTCTTCCAATGTTAGACATAGAGACATCTTCCATGCGTGACAGTTAGATTTGTCCTTAATCTTGTCCTCATATTTGAAGTAAGATGTAGTCATCATTGGGACTAGTTCCACATCCTTGTCCAACAACTTTGCTTATTGATTTATTTTCCCCAGTCTTGCTTGGGCTTTGTCTTCACTTAAGCTCTGATACCATGTTAATTTTAGATAGCAATGGTATGTTCTATGCTTTAGCAAAATTTACTTCAATGTTCCTTATTAGCCCAATGACAATTTCCAATTATTTCCAGTAGTAATGATATTAACTTAAACTCATTGACAGTAAATGCAAATATCACATAAAAAAATGTTGCAGAAGACAAGCCAAGGAAAGATAACATAAGATGTCGTGAATGCTAGGGAAAAAAACCCAATGTGGGGAAATCCTTAGATCAAATATTCTTATTATTCTTCAATAGTTCAATAGTGAGGGAGAGTACAAATATCAAATTAACTTGCCCAAAAAAGTCGTGTGAAATCAGTAGTCAACATTAGTCAACTGCATCGCTAACGAGAAAGTCAATGATGGTCAAAGAAACTCCAAAATTTCCTCCAAGCAGCTCAGTCAACAACATATAAATTCGACCTTCCAAGAGGGTCAAAGTCAATGAAAATAGTTTGGTCAAACTAGAGAAAAAGCTTTTGTAAAAAATGTGGTCAAATTTGAAGTTAACCCTAGTCAAATTGTCCCAAACTTCTTGAAAATTGTGCCAATAAATGCGGTCTTCAAAAATCGTATTTAAGCCCACAAAAATGAAGTCAACGTTGATCAGAAGCACCTTGGTCAATGTTTTTCTATTTTAATGAAATTTTCGCCTAGTAAACAAACCCATAAATTAGTCCTCCTTTCACATGAACGAAGTAGAGAAGGTTGCCTCCAAGTTGTACTTACAAATCAAGGCAGGAGAGAGATATATATGTGATGAGATGAGTGATGTCCCAAACGGGAAGAGAGGTCACTCCTATTTATACACTTCGTTGATGGTGAGAAGACATGTATGTTGGGCTTATGAGCCTACATTTGACTCAGGTCGACCTTGACAATTTGTGCGTAAATTCAAAATTCCACTTCTGCTTGTGAGAATGAGATGATATTTATACAAAAATTGGAACCCTCGAAAAGAGGAATCCAATGCAATAATCATCTCCATCATATGAGCTATACTAAGGTTGAATTTGGCCCTATTTTCCACTTTCAATAGGTGGCCTTGTCAGACCACCCAACTGGGCCTTGCGTCATTCTTGCCACCCCTAGAGTTCACTTTGTGCCATCTTTTGAAACTTCAAGGGTTAATCTCTGAGAACTATGTTATGAGCGGTACCTATGCAATTCCTCATGAGCTTGAATATGACAACATTTCTCCTCCACCTGTATTCAAGCACCATATGTATATTGACTAGATTACTAGAACTCATGGTCAAGTTAGTAAGTTTGACTTTTGGCCTTCTAACTTTGACAAACCATAACATTTGATCATGGAGTAATTTTTTTGACTTAAGGCATACCGTTGGAAAGATCTTTCCAAACGCTATCAAACTACATTATTTCCAGGAGCATATGAGCTAATCTCCAAAGGCATACATTCATTCAAATCTTAGGACTCCCAACCATCATAGTTATGAGATTAATAACTCCTTTAATAGACCTGCTACTATGATGTTTCTCTACTAAAGGATACAAAGACCATGGGACTCCCCTTGAGCTTGAAAAACCAAGCACATCAAAAGTAATCCAATTTCCATCAATGCCAACACACGATCACGAGGCTTGGGGTTGTCGTATATCTAGAGAATCGTCGATGGAGATTGAGTTAATCTACAAGAAATTTATAGCCTACAACCTCAAGGTTAAAGGACATGCTCCTTACCCTATCCTATTGATATAAGACAACCTTTCCCCCATTGAAATCATGCCTATGTTTAGGTATATGATGTTTAAGAAGTAGCTTTACAACATGGAAGTCAAGAGGTTCCCCAAAATTACTTCTAACTCTAACAAAAAGCCCCACCTCTGACTCAAACGAGGATTGCATAAGGATGCCCCATGTTGGCTCAAACATTGGGCCATAAAGGAGGAGATCATCTTGGAGAAACAATATTAAAAATAAGGAGTTGGAGGGAAATAGGAAGCTAAGTATTATAAGGAGGTGATCAACCCCACTCATGCTAACTACAATTATATTTTCTTCTTGACAAGTGCTAAGAAGAAAATGAATATTGCAAAGATAAGAACTATTCCTCATGAGCTTCGAAGTAAAATTGGGCATTGATCTATTCTCAAAATACTCTCAGACGAAATAATCTATCACCTTTGCAATATTAAGAGGGTTGAAGTTGAGAAACACTTTATCTTGGTTTTTCGTGCACATACTCACATCCATTCTCATTTCCGAAACATTTGCCACAATATCAACCTTCTTGACTTGTTAAATTAACAAAACTATAGGGATCTAGGAGGGCTTATTTCCCGTATTTTTCATGATAGAAATAAAATATGGAGTCATATTTACTCTCTTACTTTCTTAAGGTTGGATAGACCACATTGGTTATGATAGAGACGCAATTAATCTCTTACTTTCTTAAGGTCTGATAGGCCATATTGGTTATGAAAGAGTCACAATTTATCTCTTACTTTCTTAAGGTCTCATAGACCACATTGGTTATGAAAAACTTACTTTCTTAAGGTCTGATAGACCACATTGGTTATGAAAGAGTCACAATTAATCTCTTACTTTCTTTGGTTATGAAAGAGTCACAATTAATCTCTTACTTTCCTAAGGTCTCATAGACCACGTTGGTTTTCGTGGACGTTAATCATTATTATCATTAATTTCATATTGAAGTGATTTATTATTTTATTATATTAGTTTGGTTATTTCATTTATCATAAATTTACTTTCCTCTAATCTAATTGTGGTTGATTGCAACTAAAATCTAGTTATTATTTTATTATGTTAGTTTGGTTATTTCATTTATCATAAATTTACTTTCCTCTAATCTAATTGTGGTTGATTCTAACTAAAATCTAGTAGAGATCTTTAGAAACGATACAAAAAATCACAATATATGTGATTCAAGCCAAAAAAAAGGAGAGAGGTTATTTTGACTATAAGTTAAACCACTCCCTAATTTAATACTAATTTTAGAAATTTAATATAAATTATTTTTACCGTTTCCTCTATAATGTGAAAATTAACCAACTTGACCCCTTTTTTTATTAATTTATTAATTGTACCATTTTTCCATTTCATATATATGTTTTTAATTTTTCTAATTAATTTTATTTATTAATAAAATAATAAATAAGTAGGAATATTTTTATTTTTAACCTATAAATTTTGATAAAAAACCAGCAAAGTCGCGTGAGAAATATGCAATATTGGGCAAACCACACATATCAACCTAGGACCGAGATTGACACACTATTGTAGAAATAGTCGTAAATAAAAAATAAGTCATTTTTAAACAGTAACAAAAATCCTTTAATTTTTGCTCTTAACCCAATAATAAAAATCCTTTAGTTTTTGCCCTTCATTTATATATATATATATCTATTGCCAAATATTTTTACCGAGCGGGTTTAAAAAAAAAATCGTTAAAGCACACATCTACATCTCATCAATTGGAATTGTAAAGTTTCAAATTTAATCTTAAAAATTTAAATTAGTGGGACAGAGTAAAATGGAATAAACCACAATGAAGAGCCAAATGAGATAAACCAAAATCATGACTAACAACCATAATGGACAATGCGAGTGGTGTGGTGGTGGTAGAGTTGGTCAAAGATAGCTATGTGGACCCTCACTTGGGGAGATGATCTTATAATTATAACTATATATAGACGAGGTCAGGAGGAGGTTAGGTCTATTTATACGGACACTGTGGTACTCAAGAACATTGTAGGTGCTCCACGATTTTTCTTCAGGTCTATTTATACGGACACTGTGGTACTCAAGAACATTGTAGGTGCTCCACGATTTTTCTTCGTGTCGATATTGTTCAGAGACGAGATGGATTCGATGGTGTACAAACTTGCATTTTTTGTTATTTTAGCATGCATCCTTGCAGTCCCAACCATGGCAAATCCTGAAGGTTCGGTTTATAAATTCTGCTATATAAACCATGAGATCTACTTTGCAATTTTATTGAATGAGCAGCAGACTGAATGTATATTTGTGCGCGATGATAAACAGGGGACGCGTTAATGGCAGTGAAAAGCGCTTTGCAAGATCCGGATAAAGTTTTAACAAGCTGGGAAAAGGACATAGAAGACCCTTGCACTTGGTTATATGTCACATGCGATGCCTCCAGCCATGTAATCAGGCTGTAAGTACGTTTGACCTCGCATTGGATTTATGACATCAACATAGTTTTTCCACTTAATAATGTGCAGAGATTTGCCACTTAATAATGTGCAGAGATTTGCCACGCAAAAAGCTGAGTGGAACATTATCACCCAAGATATCTCAGCTCTCGCATCTGCAATACCTGTAAGCAAGCATTTCATTATCTTTGCGTCTTGAAATGCAATTATTTATTTGTTATAAGGGCTGTTAATAATGTTCTTGATTGAATGACAGGTATATGCCGAAGAACTCTCTGAGTGGTTCTATTCCAGAGAGCTTGGGAGACATGAAAAGCTTGATCAGTATTGATTTGTATGAGAACAATCTTAGTGGACAGATACCTGCCTCTCTTTCGCGCCTGCCGAGTCTTTCTTTCTTGTAACCTATATAACTTCGCCTTATTAATTTCAATTTCTCTCATCGTCGAATTCAATATTTACAAATTTCAGGAAACGGAGATCATGCTAATAATTATATCTTCTCTATGTTACAGGCGGTTGAATAACAATCGGCTGTCCGGAAATATTCCCACATCGCTCACTTCCATTTCTTCGTTGCATGTATTGTAAGTTTTTTTTACAGCAAAAGCTGGCATAATTATACCGTGATTCTCATTATCACCATCGTCAGTAAGCCCAGGGAGTCTTTTGGTTAATATAACATCGTATTCTGTGAACAGAGATTTGTCACACAACAATCTGAGTGGCCCAGTTCCCACAAGTGGCTCCTTCGCACAGTTTACTGGTCAAAGGTAAGCTAAGTTACGCCAATGCTTGCAGTTCAACCATATCCCCTTATATATTATTTTAGAGGCAGAATAATAACTGTATGTACTGCTTCCGGTTCAGCTTCGCAGGAAACCCTAACCTGTGCGGCAAAGTTGTGGGGAAGCCATGTGGTCATCCACAACGCAATAGGAAACTGCGCTAACGTCTATGCGGTGCGGCGAAGTCATGTGCTTATTCAAATCAAAATGTCAATAAATTATTGGTCACCCTAAACTCCATGGAGATTTCATTTCCAAATTTTGAAATCCGGCTAGCAGTAGGGTTTTATGTGATACTAGAATAGCACATGATGGATTTGAATAATGTATTATTGGTCGAACATAACTCCACGGAGATTTTGTTTATAAATTTTCAAATTGTATTGGGAGAGTGGAACATAGATTTGAATATTCCACGGAGATTTTGTTTATAAATTTTCAAATTGTATTGGGAGAGTGGATTATAGATTTGAATATTTTATTAGAATAGTACATGATTTTATTATATTGGATGGTGATTTCTTTTTCACAATAGTACAATATATTGCATTTGCATGAAGATTTTCTCTTTCGCTTTAAAAGTTACCAAATTATTCTCCGTTAATTACATGTTGTTATGTAAAAAGATTGTTGTAAGAGGCCTAAGTAACGTGGATCCTCATGATATAAATCAAGTTTCGTAAAGTATATTTAAGGCTTGAGGGTACAACATTTTCAAAGATCATAATTTTGTACTATCCAAAAAATGTGATCTATAATATGAATCTCCTTAGGTCTTATGGTTAAAATTGGAGTATAGTGCAAAAAGACACTACAATATTTAGGTTGTAAATGTAAATGTAAATGTAATGCTTAACATTTAACATTTCTAATCTCATGTGGGCCCTATTTAAAAGCCAATCTAATTAAAAGTCAATCTAATTATTAGTATGTATCTCATGGGGCTATCACTCTTCTCCCCTTAGACTATCATAAGGTGATTTCTCATATAAATGATCTCAACCTTTGATTCCTCCTTGGTCTGTCTCACATAACACTTCAACTAATTACCCAGGGTGAGATGGATTCCTTTTTGTGTCACCTAATAAGAAGGATTCTAGTCTCTTGGCCCCATCTACTACACCTAAAATTACAACAACTCATCATGTTCAAGGTCTTGAGATGAACTAATTCTCATCAACCACTAGGACACTTCTTCTCACACATTTTGTATCCCTCTCTTCTCTCTACATTACAATCTATAACTCCTTCCAATGTCCCGATTGACATCAACCAGAGGTCGCATTATGATGATGTCATGACATTTAGGTACTTCTCTTTGGGGCTACAATATACTCATTCTTGGCCACTTAGTCCTCCAACATAGTTATTGGCACATGCCATGTGGCATGCTACTTGGGCACAATGTCATCATACCACATATGCAACAGGGTTGCCTCCCACCAAGTTACAGCCCCCTATTTGAAACATGGTTTTATTGTAATGAAGACATAGCCATTTTTTGTTGAACTAGCGTTTGACCTCCAAATATCTCATCTCAGTTTGTTTTTGCCCATGTCCATGGTTATCGAACAACCTCTTCAAGGCTGAGACTTAGATAGAGACTTGTCCATCTTGTGATGAAATTTTCCATCCCTTTCACTCCACAATCATCTCATAACCCATTACTGTGTTATGAGTGGATGACCCTCTCCAAGGTGAGAATGGGAACCAACCCATTAGGTAACAGTAAATGCTCGCTTGGTCAAGCCTTGAAACACTTGGGATTTAGGTCAATCATCCCATCTCTGTTATTATATCCCTCCCCCTCTCCTCTTTGTTTCTCTCCCCACTTCTAACCATCTCTCTTTTGTCTCTCTATCTCACCCCAAATATACACACTCTTTCTCCATACCTCCCTTGTCAATCCATATCTCTCTCAACTTCTCACTCACTATGAGTTTCTTTTTCCCTCCCTCTCTCCACATCCAACTCCACCTCTCTATCCATCCCTCTCTCCTCCTCTCTCAATTCCACTCTCTTGTCCTTCCTCTCTCTCCCTTTCTCTCGTATCTCTCTCTCTCTTCCCCCATCACTTTAGCTCTCTCTCACTCTCTCTCTCTCTGTCTCATTCTCTCTCTCTTTTCCCTCCAATCCCCTCTCTCTCTCTCCCTTTTCCCTCCAATCCACTCTTGTCCCCCATCTCTCTCTCTCTCTCTCTCCAACTGTGTTATTATATCCCTCCCTCTATCCCTCTCTCCCTCTCCTTCTCTCCCCCCTTCTCTCCATCTCTCATTCTTTGTCTCTTTATGTCACCCATAAACAGAGACACTCTCTCTCCATCTCTCCCTTGTCACTCCCTCTATCTCTCCACTTCTCTCTCTCTATGTATTTATTATTCCGTCCCTCTCTCCCTCTCCAACTCCATCCCTCTATCCATCCCTCTCTCCTCCTCTCTCTCAAGTCATCTATTTCATCCTTCCTCTTTCTCTTTCCCTCATACCTCCCTATTTATTCCCCCATCTCTCTCTGTCTCTGCCTTCCAATCCTCTCACTGTTTTCCTCCCTCTCTCCTTCGCTCTCTCTCTCTCTCTCTCTCTCTCTCTCTCTCTCTCTCTGCCTTCCAATCCTCTCACTATCTCCCTCCCTCTTTTCTTCTCTCTCTGCCCCCTCCATCTTTATGTCTCCCTCTCCGACTCTTAACCTTCTCTTCCTCTCTCACTCATCTCCCCTCTCCTTCATTTTATCCCCATCTCTCCCTTGTCACTCTCCCTATCTCTCCCACCTCTATCACTCTAGGTCTTTGTTCTTCCATCCCACATATATCTAGAGTTAATATATATCACGATATATTAATATATATTA
>APFE030423223.1:15000-23475 GCA_000404065.3 Pinus taeda | reverse complement strand
ATAAGAAAAAGGTATTATAATAATAATTGACGAAAAGATATAACTTCAATACCATAAGCAGAGCCATTGCTGCCAGCAGGCATCCATAGCCTCGGCAGGGTTGCTTTTTAACCCATATGAGCCAGAATCCTCAATTTATAACTAGAGAGTTCCAGTGCTGTTCTACAGAAAAGATCAGTGTGGTGACGTGGTAACCAGATAACCACACTGCCATTCACTAGGATGTAGAAAAAGTGATTAGGTCGGCTCGTGATGAGACCTCCTATTCCAAGGATAATTTGGCTATCCAATGGATCATAACCCTGGTGTGGTGGCCATAATGGGAATGTCACTTTGTTACAACCTTATGAACATGGTAGGCTGGATCGTAATGAGACCCCCTATCCTCTATCTGCGAACAAAATTTTGTTGTTATCACATATTTTTATGATAAAAAGAGGGAGACTCAATACTCCTTAAGAGCAAGGATGGCGGAAGAAGTTGAACATGTCAATAGAAAAAAAAATATACCCATAATCTCATTTATTACAGACAGAGCAAATTATAATTAGGAAGGGTGGAACCAGCATGGTATTAAGATGATCAATCAATATCATGTTCAACATAAAACAATGCAGTAAAGTAGTATAAAAATAATTGTGTCCTTTTTGAAAAGAATCTATCATCAAGGAGTTGTCCTGTTAAAGATCATAACGTAAATGATATTAACTCGCTTCAATAGATTCCATAATTCTTGTCCTCATAAAAATAGTGTACTTCATGCCACGAAAGGGAATCAATAAAATGTGGTTGAGATGAACTAAGAATAATCCCACAAGAGGAAGGAAGGGTTGCTCTCAAAAATACTCCCAAAGTGTTGCTTTTTTGAAGGAACAGTAAAAACACTCAAAAAAAGAGTGGTGTTCTGTGTAGGGAACCGCAGAGAAAATGCATACCAAAAAAACAAAAATATACACAAAAAAGCGTGAAAATGCAAATGTCGTTCCTTTGGAAAAAATGACGGCAAAAACTAAAGGTGTTGTTCCTTTAGAAAATGAACAAAAAATGCAAGTGTCGTTCCTTTGGAAAAGGAACAGCAAAAATCAAAATTGTCGTTCCTTTGGAAAATGAACAACAAAAACGCAAGTGTTGTTCCTTTGGAAAATGAACAAAAAAAAAAATGCAAGTGCTGTTCTTTTGGAAAATGAACGGCAAAAGTGAAAGTGCAACGTGTTGTTCTTTTCGAAAGGAACGGCAAAACGTGAAAGTGCAGAAGTGTTGTTCCATTCGGAAAGGAACATCAAAACGTGAAAGTGCAGAAGTGTTGTTCCATTCGAAAAAGAACAACAAAGCGTGAAAGTGCAGAAATGTTGTTCCATTTGAAAAGGAACAACAAAACGTGAAAGTGCAGAAGTGTTGTTCCATTCGAAAAGGAACAGCAAAACGTGAAAGTGCAGAAATGTTGTTCCATTTCATTCGAAAAGGAACAGCAAAACATGAAAGTGCAGAAATGTTGTTCCATTTCGAAAAGGAACAGCAAAACATGAAAGTGCAGAAGTGCTGTTCCATTTCGAAAAGGAACAGCAGAACATGAAAGTGTAGAAGTGTTGTTCCATTTCGAAAAGGAACAGCAAAACATGAAAGTGCAGAAGTGTTGTTCCATTTCAAAAAGGAACAGTAAAACGTGAAAGTGCAGAAGTGCTGTTCCATTTCGAAAAGGAACAACGAAACATGAAAGTGTAGAAGTGTTGTTCCATTTCGAAAAGGAACAACAAAACGTGAAAGTGTAGAAGTGTTGTTCCATTTCGAAAAGGAACAACAGCTGTTACATTTCGAAAAGGAACAACAAAACGTGAAAGTGCAGAAGTGTTGTTCCATTTCGAAAAGGAACAGCAAAACGTGAAAGTGCAAAAGTGTTGTTCCATTTCGAAAAGGAACATCAAAACATGAAAGTGCAGAAGTGTTGTGCCATTTCGAAAAGAAATAGCAAAACATGAAAGTGCAGAAGTGTTGTTCCATTTCGAAAAGGAACAACAAAATGTGAAAGTGCAGAATTGTTGTTCCATTTCGAAAAGGAATAGCAGCTGTTCCATTTCGAAAAGGAACAGTAAAACGTGAAAGTGCAGAAGTGATGTTCCATTTCGAAAAGGAATAGCAAAACGTGAAAGTGCAGAAGTGTTGTTCCATTTCGAAAAGGAACAACAGCTGTTCCATTTCGAAAAGGAACAACAAAATGAACCGTGAAAAAGGAACAACAAAATGAATGGCTGACCCAAAAAGTGTTATTCCTTTGAGAAATGAATAGCAAAACGAAAAATGATGTCCCTTTGAAAAAGGAACAGCAGGAATGACAAAAATGCACACAAATGTTGTCCCTTCAGAAAAGGAACAACAAAATCTACAATCATAAAATGCAAGCAGGCAAAGAATGAATTAGTTGTTCACTACATTGATGTTGATGATGAGTTACACTTTGAATGAAGCAACACCTGAAACACAAAATATAAGAGAAATTAGAAAATAAACAACAAAAAACAGTGTATAAATAAATAAATTGAGTTACAACAGCTATGATGCTATGTCAAAAAAATGATCTATTCGAAAAATGTTTTGGCAGCAAAGACATGACAGGAATCTTCAAATAGAAATCAATTCTTCATTTCTTCTATTATGAATCCATTGGGTAATGAGTTGGATAAAATTCATTTGTTTCATTAAAATTTCTTTCAAGAATCACTCGTCCATAAATTGACCTTCTTTTTCTTCTAGGACCTGCAAAAAACGAGTATCTACCTGTAATAAAACATTAAATAATTGAGAAAGAGAGGTGCGTGGGCTCCCATAATCCAAGAATTATGCAAAAAAACTAAAAAGTAGTTACTTTTGTATAACAAATCCACAGAGAAAATAACAAAGTAAAATTTATTTGTCAAGTGCGGGAGAGCAGTGGTCGACCATACTGACCAGCAGTGTTTTAATCACAACTTCTTTGTTTTTTGTCCAAATTGAGTGATTCCAAAGCTAAATGAGAGTTAATTCAAAGGTATATCTCCAGTAGAAACAGGTTTTAGAAATTCAATGATATGATATGTCAATGTTAGTTAGAACAACCTGCATAACATGGTCATTTTCGATTACCCAGCTTAGACCAACAATTGATATTTCAAACATATATTTTTCGTTTGATGTCGGATTTGAATGATTAAAATTGGAAATGAAAGTATATTCATTTATTTATTTCTAATAGAAACATGTTTTGAAGAGAAGAAGAATTGATAGGTCAAATACTGTAGAGAACAGCCAGAAAGACAGAGTTTTAAGAGTGTTGATTTACGATAGACAGTCAGTATTTTGATCATAACTTCGTCATATGATATCAAAAATGATTGATTCCAATTTTATTGTAAACTAGATTCATAAACGAATCTACCATAGAAACAGGTTTTAGAAATTCATTCATTTAAGCCTTCAAATACTGATTGTCCCAACTTTGTTCCTGAGCTGCCCACTAGATACCCTGTCAATGTTTTGTTTCTAACTTTTTCGTTTCAAATCCAAATTGAGTGATTTAAATTGGGTTATAAAGTAGACATAAAGAGATACCTAGGATAGAAACAGGTTTTAAAAATATTCATTTTTGGTCCCTCAAAACATGACTGTCCCGACTATTTTTCCATAAATTCCATCAAGCCCGCAAGCCAAAAAAATGATATTCAAGCATTTTTTCATATTGATGATAAAAATGAATATAAGTGTTTGTAGAATTGTTATTTGAAATATAATTCATCTACATATACAAATGAATTAAAAAATTATCACCAATGTTGATTTGCATAACATGTTGCGACAAAAAACAACTAGTTTTACATAAAAAAACAAAATGCCTTTATTTATTCCCTTATTTATTTTATTTTTTTCACTAACCTATTTTGATTTGAAAAATGAATATGACTACATATATGAGTGCTTCCAGTGGAGCCATTTTCGAAATAAGGCTCCATGTATGCACATACCCAAATTTGAAAAATGCATCTTAATGAATATTGGGGTATGAGAAGCCAACTTCCCTTGAAAAAATGGTATCAAAAATTGTTGAAGTATGGAGCAATGTTGCGAACAAATGATGGAGTGAACCCAATCTTCAATATATCATTTTCTTTTTTGATTTCCCATAGCCATCATATCATGAAGTTCTTGAGCTTTTAAAATAGCTTGTTGATGCATAGTAAAAGAAACCTCATTTTCTTCCATAGCTTCTACAATTTTTGCATTTAAAACATTCTGAATCTCATTGTAAGTTTTCTCTAATAACACATGTGAGATAGAATGGGTGGGAAGGGTGCGTAAATTTGGCAGTTCAACATTGTAAGCATGTTGTACTGGTTTATTGTGGTGAGGGTGTGGAATTAGTTGAGCAGGAAAATGTGTAAAGAATGGAGCATTGTGATGATGTGGTTGACTGGGTTGAGTGGATGAATATGATATGCAAGCAAGATGTTGCAAAAGAGCCGGTGGAGAATATGGAGAATGTGCTTGTGCTACAAGATGAGGGAGAGTAGTCATGCAATCATAAGGTGAACCGTGCCAAACCTGTAGACAAGATTGGTGGTTATATTGAAATTGACATGGCTGCCCTAACACATTAGTATTCTATAATGGATTATGCAAGTAAGAGAATGGAGAAGAAGTGTTTTGAACCATACTTGTAGGCCATGATTTCCATGGTTTTGACTTTGTTGCAGCTTTCTCACCTCTTTGATATGCCACTTCCAAATTAGATAAGGAAGAATAACCATCTATGGTATGCTCCTTTCGGTCATGAGTGAAAAACACTTCATCAAATTCTTCATTTTTATGAACCTGCAAAACAGCCAATTTTTCATTTAGAGAGCTAATAAAATCAACTTTAAAATTTTCAAATAAAACATTGATTTCAGCTCTTATGTCTCCTATCTTGTAGCAGATTTGGAAAAAAAAGAACAAACATCTCTAGAATTCTTACCAACCTTGGAGATTCCTCTTGAATACCTTATGCACAACTCACAAACATCATCATATGATAACTGAAAAACATCACCTTTTCCTATCAGATTTAAGAGTTCTAAAAATTTATCTTTGATTCCTTTAAGAATGAGTGTTTTTAAGATCTCTTTCTCCAAATGCTTATATTTTGATTTTTGAAGGTTGTATTGAAATCGATCTACATAGTCCTCCAAGCTTTCATCTTCCCCTTGTATCATATCGAAAATATCTTCATTGGATTTGCAATAGTCCTTGTACTGCTTCAAGAATATGTTCTTCATGTCCTCCCATGATTGGATGCAATTCCCACCTAGGCTCATGAACCATCGGAGAGCTGCTCCTTTTAGAGTAAGAGGAAACACTTTCAACCTTTGATTGTTAGTGTAATAATCATATCCCCTACAAAGTATTTCAAATTCAAATAAAAATTTATGTGGATCTTCATTTGCTAAACCATGAAAATTTGATAAAGATGGGGGAATTATGTGCATTTGTGTCACTCCTCCTAGACCTTTCATAGGAAATTCAAAAGTAGAAACGTGAGCCATTTCTTACCATAGTATAAGATGTTCTTCATGTGTTTCTTCGAGGCTCCTTCTTCAAATGTTCCTGTCAATCGGTTAGTGAAATGGGTGGTGCTTACATCACCACTTGCGAGAGATCATGTGATTCATTTTTAAAAATTTCTATCTTTTTCCTAATCATTCACACAAAAATTCAAACATCTATTTCTACCCTAGGTTCTTGAACAATCCTGTTGGAAAGCGGATGGGGGAGCAGGGCTTTTACATGCTCCGTACGCAGGTTCTTACCTTCCGTTTTTAAGATCCAACTCTTCCCTAGCAAGCACTCATCAGATTCACACTACTCTTTAGAAGTGGCTACACTCTCCCTGGCAACGGTGCACAAATGTGGAGCGATAAAAAGGTGTCTTTGCAACTCCTAATTACCTCACATTAATTGTCAACCCAGGGACGACTTTTTATTTCAAAAGTGTACTCAGTCTGAAGCGGCTATTTACTCAAGAGTAATGTTTAGTAGTACAGTGTTCAGAAAATACAAGAGTAAACGGATGCTAAACTATGACTAAATTATTTCAAAAGGATAAAATGACACAAGGAAACTTATCAGTCAAGAGTGCGGAAGCGATAACCATCCCTCTAGAAACTGATGGAAAGGAAATTAGAGCATGTACCATAGGTCTGGGAGCTAGGCAGCGATTGCTGAGGCTCACTACAGCCTTAGACCTTCTCTCACACCAAAGCAGCAAATACAAGTAAATGGAACAACAAAAAGTAAAATAGAACAGCAAATAGGAAATGGAACAACAAGTCTAAAATGGAATGGCCGTAAATGGAACAGCAATCAAAAGAACTAAGTCTCGCGAGTCAGAATCAAACTTTCTCTATTAAACCAAACTCACACTCTGTAATGAAATAACAATCTTCTTTCTTAAGGCAAATTGGATGGAATGTACTTTATGGAACAACACTCATTGATGAATTATGGAACAACAGTAATCAATCATATATGCACACCTCACACTAATATAGTAATCTGATATGGTAATCCAATTATCAATCTTAGTTATAAATAATACGATTGTCTTTTAGAATGGAGCAGCAACGTTCATAGATTCAACAATCGCATGGAAATATAATTTCTAAGATGAAAATAATACCAATGGTCAAATGTTACAACACAGGCACTCCATAATTGAATAGCAATGGTATCCTGTAAAAACCATTTATATCAGCACTTAAAGAAACAGCAATGCGTTGCAAAATCGATATGATATTTCTGTCTCAGAAAATGAAATTACGTGACAGAGCTGTGATGTAAAATAATATAACATACCAGATTACCAAATAAAATGGATAAGCAAACCACACATAAAACAAAAGAATATAATATACAGTAGCAGCAGCAGCGTACTCCACCAGAGGCTGGGCCCTTAACCGCCAGCGGACGCTGCTGGGTTACTTCAGAAGGAAAAGAGTGAACAGCAACTCCCAAATCATGTATTAATCAGCAAATTGTGGAATCATTACAACAACAAATGCTTGAGAATTACAGCATGCAACAATCCCTATCCTATGAATAATCCACCATCATTATTCATCATTTTTCATCCCCCAAAAATCATCCTAAAGTCATCCCGAAGTCATCCCCCTCTCTGATCTCTGTTTTCATTTAAATAGAGAGATCAGAGAGAAGTTACAATAAAGATAAGTACAACATGATTTGTATTACAAAATTGGATTGATTCTAACTAGTTGATAAACAAGAAAATATATTTCCTTTCATCTCGCAACAAAAGCAAGACAAATTTGGCTTTGCAGCTGAGATTTGGAGGACAGCTGCAACAACAAATCTGAGAAAATCATGCTCAAACAACCCTGCGTTTCTCTCTGTACAATCCGAATTTGGGCAAACCGTTCTTAATTGAAGTTAATTGGGCCCGTTCTGGACAAAACCCATGTTCCGGATTTCTCAGGTTCGTCTTCATTTGCTCAAAATCTCAACTGCAAAACTGTCACTCCTTATTCCAGCGAATTTCTGAGTTGGCACTTTTAAAAATCAAATCTTCAATCTGGAAGTTTACCTTGGAGGCTAAAAATGGTGAATAATGTTATAACCAACTTATTAGAACTATCATTGATAAAAATAATTCATAATCATTAATTTATTAAGAAATAAAGGAGAATAAATAATATTCATTCATAAGATCATAAATAATTTATAAAATGGATTTAAATGATAAATTATAACAAATGATATGATGAAGAATAGTGGAAATGGGTGGGATAAGTGTTCAAAAGTGATAATAATAATGGCATATTAACGGCCCAACAGAGACTTACATTGGTCTCACCCCCTCTATCCCTATCCTCTTTTGCTTGAGCTCTATTGGCCTCTCTCTCTTTGACTCCACTTTGTTGTCTAGTGATTATATCTTTACAACATACTTCGGTCATACGTTTTGCTCCTAACACTCGTACGTTGGGGGAAAATCTGTTATCACCAAAAAATTCATCATCTAGCCTAATTTACTGGATGGATCAAAGTACACCATGTAAAGCCAATTTTACCATAGTAAAATTGCTTTCACTGTGAGAAATTACTTAATAAACCACCTTTGTTAAGTAATTTATAATTAAACCCATGAAGAATAATCAAATAAATGACTATTTATTTGATTTTTTTCTAGGAATAATTAAATAAACCATTGTTCAATTATTATTCCTTGTCATATTTGACCCAATTATGAAAAATCAACAGATAAATTATTATCTTATTTTTCTATAGGAATAATTAATTAATCACTAATTAGTTGTTATTCCTTGTCAAATTTGACTAGATCCCTTAGGAATAATTAAATATATCATTATTTGTTTATTATTCTTTAACCAGTTTCTTGAGATGATAAATAAATCATTTATTTATTTATTATTTCTAAATAAAGGTTTAAAT
>APFE030423223.1:0-12500 GCA_000404065.3 Pinus taeda | reverse complement strand
TAAGATATTTATTTATTGGAAGGATAAGTCAAAGACCCGTGAGACCTACTACCTAATGTTCTATCAAATATAGAACATCATCATTTTAGACATATGGAGTGAATGAAACAATGTTTTTTTCCAATCATGTTCCAATAGATCTATACAAAAGTTGGTATAGGTTTTATATTTCTCAATGAAATGTATATTTGAATAGTCCATTTGTATGAACTGGAAGAAATTAAGGTTGAAGTGTAACTATTCTACATTTTTATCTTTTTCATCGAAATCTGGTGATACATTCTTAGTGAGGTCATTAGTTTTCATTGTTGAGAATATTTTTTGAAAACATAAATGTATTCAGAGTCCTAAAAAACCTGTGGGGCATTGAGTCTTTACTGATTTAACAACTGAAATTTGTCAGTTGAACAATTTTTTGTTTGATTTTGAGACAAACTCATCAGAAAATATGCCCAGAGAAAAGAGGAAAATGTATAAGGTTTAGATAAATTAGATATTGTCTCTAGATTTAGAGTGAGCAAAAGTGGTGTCCTCCATTTTGGGTGAACACTCCACCAATCATCAGGGGAAAAGAAGTTAAAAAGGCAATGGTTGGAGTGTCCAACTAAAAAATCAGACATCGCTTTTGCTCACCCACAATCTAAATTCAAAAGAAATATCCAACATGAATAATTGTGGAAATTTGAATTTACATATAGGTTTAGACTATGTTAAAAGAAAATAACAAGGGATAATTGGAAAAAAAAAATGATCTATAAATTCAACAAAGTATTTTAACCTTAGGAATATTTTGTAAGCCATTCAATTTATTTTTCTCAAAAAGGCCATGTTTTTATTTCCCAATTTAATAGATTAGTTGTGGCTTTAGCAAAGGTAGTTGTGAAGGATGCTAGAGAGGTGGTTTCTCTATTAGTAGGCCAAACACCATAAGAAAGTGAGTACTTGAAGGAATTTCCTTCCTAGCTAGACTTATTAAGAATTGGAATGGATAGACTCATTGAAATGGAATGATTAGAAGATATGAACTTTTCAAAAAGTGTTCAATTGTTTGTAATTCACTCAGAAGAGGAAAGTGAATTTGAATATTCAAGCTCCACCAATTCTAGACCTGCAATTGGAAGGGAGTGTAATATATTTGAACAAAATGTAGTCAAATCTTATATATCCCCTTTGCAGAAGACATATATTTATTCGACAAATGGAAAAAAGAGCTGGAAGAGAAAAGGCAACAAAGAAGGATGGAAGTGTGGCTTCTATCATTTCTCCTACTTGTTCAACTAGAAATGGAAAAAATGGTGTTACATCAAAGGGTCATATTTCTTATTCAATCTACATGTTGTGAGACTACAGCAGTTCAAAACTTTTAACTGTTAGCCTGAAAGTAGAGATATCATGGGGAATATAGGTATTTGTTTCAAAAACTTCTTGATTTCATTTTTAATTGACTAATGTTATCAGGTGGTTTTTTTTACCAGTGTATTCGAGCACTTAGGTATGCAAACATTTATGAGGATTTCTCTATGTATATAGTGTCATATGACCAATGCCAATATCCAATAATGTGAAACATATTTTATATGATCCGAAACTATTATTCAGGAAATTGTTTGCTTTTCGTTTTCAATTTTAAATAAATTTCTTTCTTATTAAAGAGTATTCAATATATGATCTTAGGGTCAACAGAGGATGAGATTTAGTGTTTTCTCATGCCTCTATATTGAATCTAGATTTAATGTGTCCATTTATAATTTATTCACTATGTACTTTCTAGTGTTTTAGGCCTGCAAATTTCAACCCTTTGGGTGGTTAGCCTTGTATGGATCATACAAATACTTATTGTAGTTCCTACTACAAGTGGAAAGGACAAGAACATAGAGCAGAACCCAAAATTTTGTCCCTAAATTCTACGATGAAGTGAGTTTGAACCAGAGATTATTATTTTTTAATACTATTAAATACAAATGTGCCTCTAGAAATAATCAGTATGCCTTGCTCATGTATGTTATAGGTGAGATTTCCTCAGAGAATACGATACAGATCTAGGTGTTGGAAAAATTGGAACCTTGTAAATCACATGTGTATGCCACTAGCAATCCAAGTATGCATCTTACATTGCAATCTAGAAACCTATAAGTTGAAATTTATCAATTTATAAGATTTATAACCATCTACTAAGATTTTAAATGCAATATTTGAAATTTATAAATTTGAAAAAACTTATAAGCTATCAGTATTACTTACATGGGCTACATGATAGGTGTCACCTCATTACTAGAACACTGGAAGGAAAAAAATTTCATTCACAATTTTGTCTATCCAATTTTTTCCCTGTCCCCTTTCTTCTCTTTACATTTTTATCTACCTTAAGTGTTGTACTTAACATATACGAACTCCCTTTAACATTCCCCATTTGAGAAGATTTTTTTTGTAAACTAATCATGCAATGATATGGAAATTGGAACTGATAATACACTTCCCTATATTTCTTCTAAAGATTAGTTAGGCATCAATCATAGGATAGTGGTCTCTTGTTGGTAAGATGGTACTTACTATTATTACAGAGATGAGTTAGGGAATTTTTTGTCATTAGGGTGTCACTTAGGATTATTTTGATGATTGTGTAGTGAAGCTTCCAGATATGTTTGAATATAATAATTAGTTAGACACATTTAATTGTAGGATATACAAAATTTATAGGTTATTTTGATGTCCTATACCATGGATATTTCTCACATGTCTTAGAAGGAATAGTAGAATTGTGAAGTCCATTATGGGAAGCTATGAGTAGTGTATGGTGGCATAGGACTATGGATTTTATAGTTTCTTTGTTGAGCAAAAATAGAAGCATAAGGGAAAATTGTGTCAAGATATCAAGTACCATATTGGTAATTATGAATAGGACAATCACAATTGAATAAATAATAATAGCATTCTTTAATAACTATTAATAAAGAGACAATAATGTGCCTATTTGATGAAGTGATATGAAGACCATATAATTATAAATGAACCTATTGTAACAATCATTGGATATGTATCGATAAAAATGGAATTCACTCTTTGGGCTCTCTCACCTCTGGTGTATGAGAAATTCCTTCAAAGGATGGATTTTTTTCATCGCTAGTCCATGCACATATCTTCTCTCATGGTGAACAAATCGATTTATTATGATTATCTTTTCTCTAGTAGATCCTATATGCTAGGAGTCAACACCATGTATTAATTACAAGCTTCTAATATGATTGGTTTAAAATATTATTCATCCATGGTCCTTTTGTAAAAGGATCCAAGTAGAGTATCATATTTTGGCACCAAATTTCTTTTTAAATGATAAAAGAAAGAATTTTATTTATTTATACAAAAATCCTAAATAAGAAGCTAGGCTAAATGAAACCCAAAAATCCCAAAATTATAGGTATAACCTCCTCGCTCAAACCCAAATTTCTCTAAGGGATATACCATTTGGGTCAAGGCTATGGTGTTTTTCCAGCAGTGTAAGGAGTTTTTGCTCATCCCTGGTATAGATTTTCTTTCACTCCCTTGACATTGTAAATTATTGCATTCATTTTTTTCATGTCTCATACAACTTTTCTAGTACCTTGCCCAATTGTACATTTGTTCGTCAACCTGTTTTTGTTGTTTAATTGTATTTTCTATCAAATGCTATGGTTGTTTTTCCATGCCCCTTAGATCAACTCTGAGCTTTAATATACTCCATAAATTGATCATAGTCTTGTTAAATTTTCAAAACTTCTCACCTAAATCCTAAGACAATTTTTCAAGATTTATCTTGGACATATTTTGCAAAGTAAAAGTATTTTTCTTGGTTTTGGAATGACTTAGGTCATCCTGGTCCTTGCCTCCTCTTGAAATACCTCTTGTTGACTCTTTTCCTGCTCTCTTGTTTGCTTCAACTTTAGTAGTTGCATCCTTTTCTTTTCTTTTTTTTGGGTCATTATGCATTCTCCTTGGCCATTGCTTTTCCTTAATCCTTCCACTTGGCTTTTAATAGTGTTGATATTCAAGTTTATTTCTATTGTTTTGTAAGAAAAATCATAAATATGATTCTGGAATTTGATACCCACACTAAACATGAGTACACATACTAAGAGGGTGTCCTTATTAAGATATATTTTTCTATCGGTGGTTCTAATTGGATATTTTTATAGGTGTCCTTATCATTATTAGCTTTTTTAATTATATATAGATCTCCTTTTCTACTAAATATTTTTCTTTTCCTCCCTGCTAGCTTCCTTTCTATCTCTACATATCACTTGCACTTGAATAGTCTCATCCACATATTTTTTAGCTTTCCCCACAAATATTGAGATGGAAAATTTTTCAAAAATTTTCATAATTTTGTGGCAAGTGGAGAGGGTTGTTCTCCCTTTTTGCAGAATCAGGAGGTGACAAAAATATGCATTAGTTGTGTTGTTGTTGCAACAAATATATGTGTCTGAAATTCTTATGATCCGTCACTAAAGGCTTCTATGAAGGTGTTATGGGCCTTACGCATTAACATGTGTTGTTCTCAGTTATTATGTACCAACCTATATTTTGATTTCTATCATCAACTATGAATATAAAATTTTCTTTCCTTCTTCATTATCATATTTTCAGGATCAAAGTCTTCGTACATATGTTGTTGAAGAAGCTGATGATAAATTTAAAGTTTTATTAACCAACTCTTGGGAATTGGATGGTGTCTTTCCTGTTAGATCATTTTTTTAACCTTCTTTCACATTATGCCCATTTGAGTAAACACAGAAAAGCATAATAACTCTAGAAAAAAATCCCTCTAATGGTTGTTATAGATTTATAGCCCATTCTTTTTCAAAAGACTTATTCCAAGTTCACTTAAAAACCATAGATAGGGATTCATACCACAGTCCATTACTATTAAAAAAAATAGCATTACTTTTTAGATGAATGATCCAAAATAATTTATAAACCCAAAAATTCCTATCACTTATTAATATGTGGAACACAAAAGTCCTTTACAAAATTGTTGACTCATGTTATATTCTTGTATTAATATTTTTGGTGTATTGTTTCGGATATTGATAGAATCAATATAAGTAGCTTCTTCAATGTAAGCATTTCAGGTGTGGAAGAATTCAGGGAAGCGCCTATGCATTCTGAGTGCTGTGTTACTAATTCAAGAATTACTAATACATGTAAATAACAAAATGGATCCAACGATCAACATGTTGTTTTCCCATGGTTGATACCAGATCACATCATCATGCCAAGTGCATGCATCGGGCCAACCATAAGCCTTTAAAAACCACACAACACACTTTTGATAGAGACAAACTCTAATATTGATTTTAACCAATTGAAGCCTCTCTAACTAAGGTGTACTTGGAGCAAATAATTGTGATTAATATTCATGCTAAACTTTTTCTATCTAAACATTTGAGGCTATTGTCATTTGGTCCTAGTGCATTCTCATCACAAAATTCTTACATTGGGTAAAGAGGTTTAGTGAAATGTGTATATAATCATAATAAATGAATTCCACAATAGGGAACATACTTTACTTCACCACTCGTAGTCTTGGGAACACAATTCAACAATGATATACAAAGGTGAAAGGAAAAGCTATGGTCATCATGCCTCCAACAAATGAAATAAAAGCGAGATAACCACCCTTCAATCAAAATAATTCCCCTCTACCAAACAAAGAATGTACTACACCCCCCTCAAGTCCAAGGTGATTTAGGATCACCATTTGGACTAGCAAGCTTCCATGATGCTTATGTGCTACTGAGTATCATTGGATAGAAGAAATGATACTAACCCGTTCATAGGGAAAATTAAAGATGGAATTTTATCTTAACATTTAGAAACCTTGGTGAATCTCACTATTCCATGATATGCCATCTATAGAATGTTTGGTGGTATTTCTATAAAAATATTCAAATTTATAATAATTTTATAGTCTCTATATAAACTTTTAGTGATTTTTAAGGTAAGATAATTTTATACTATAAAATTTGGGCGAAACATTTTTAGAAAAAATAGAATTTAACGAATCTTTTTTTTGGAAAAAACATGGAAAACTAGCCCACTTAAGAATATTAGCCCGTAAAAGTTTCCCTACCCGCTCAAAAAAAATCTTAGGTCAACTTTCAAACAATAGTGCACATGAAATCAAATTATTATCTTACATTTTGGGCCTAATGTTTATCTGACATTCCATGTGAGAAATCTCTATGCCATTTTCTCTTTTGATGCATGTGAGTTGTGGAGTACTAAATAGTGGAATTCATTTTTGATCTATTGAGGTTGAATCGGTTTATGGGATCACATATTATGAATGTTGATATACATATATGCAGCGTAATGCATTCATAAGAATTTTGCTAATAAATTGTACACATGCATTGTCAAGGAGCTTCTGAACCACAACCCTAATCTAAGAAAAAAATTGAATTTATCAAATTCCATACCCTTATTTATATTGCAACTAAGCTTCATGTTGAGGTGGGTAATGATATTCTTACTAGAGATAGCTAGTTGAGAGGGATTTCCAGAAGAAATGGTAAGAATGCCCTGCATCTAGCTACAAGAGGTGGTTACATAGATATAGTGAGAGATTTACTAGTAAAAGATCCACAAATGGCTCAAAGAACAGACAGAAAGGGCCCTACAATAATTCACATGTAAGCCAATGGAGCCAACTGCTTATATGTGGTTAAGGAACTACTTCAGGTTGACCTAGCAGTAGTTATGCCACCTGACAAAAATGGAAACACGCCACTACATGTACCTACAAGGAATAAGTGTAAGGAGGTATTGTCTCTTGATACAACCTACTAGAATTTCCTTTAATTATATGACTTGGTTTCGAGTTATACATTTTAATTAGTATGAGAAGGGAGCTTCCCATTCAACCAAGAAACACAAAGATAAGATTTATTTCCACTTGGTGCCAAAATCATGTTTCTTTTGTTTTTTGTTTTTTTTTAATTTATATTAAAAATATATATGAATTTATTACTCTGACGTTAGATAACCACTTTTCATTTGAACTATTTTGTATTTAGCTACATTTGCCATTGATGTAACATTTCATGTTACCATGGCCTTTCTAGCCCTTATAAAGTGACAGACACATGTAAAATGAAGAGCCCACCCATAATATTTCACTAAATAGTCAATCTAGTCTACTGAATTTTTTGTTTTTATTTGAACTATGGTTATTGTAAGAGAAAAAACTATTATAGTTTATGGAGAGTATACAAATTATTGAACATAATATATCCTCTTATCATTCATGATGAGATTGTGACATGTCTTTAAGAAGAAATCAATACAGAAAACAAGATGGTGCAGTCATTTGTACCTTATATAGTTAAACAAATTAGATCATGAATGAATGGACTGATTCATTCTAAGAGTTCGGGTGAATGGTTTTAGTTTGTCAAAAGAATTGATTTCCCTCATTACTATTGCAAGAACTTGTTTTTTGGTTAGTATGCAACTTGGGTTGAACTTGATTTTTTTTTTTTGGCTAACAAACAACTCTTAACAAACTTTACCTTTAGCATTATGGATAGGATCTTTACATGTTTTCAATGGAACTATTAGAGCATCCAAAATGTTTTGAGAAGCATGAACTTCCTAAACTATAGCATATACTCTTGTTAGCAAAGAATAGAAGCATTTCAATGGACAAATTTGAAATGTTTTGTTAAGAGAATTTAACCTCTTTTTAGCTACATGGAGATAAAGAAGCATAATTACATTAAAATGGTCTCTTGCATGCTTTTGGGATCGAAAGACCAATATTCTATTCCTTTGGTGTATCTTTTCACCTTGAGGGGAAATTTCTATTCCTATTCTATATGGATAGTTTTGTTATTCCCCTAGATCTATTCCATAACAGTAGAGGGGGGATGAAGTGTATTTTTGTATTGTGCACTTTTTGCTTTGGGGTTCTTGTCCTCACACCCCTTTTCCAATTGAATTACTTGTAGGGGGACATAGTTATAATTGAGAGGTAGAGAGTGTTTTCCTTGTATCCATGCAATTGGATTTTTGGATACTCGTGCGCGGTGTGGATTTGGAATTGTTTGAATGACCCTAGGATATTTTGTTGGTGTCACAGATATTAGCCAAACTTTGTGCTTACAATTTTAGCATCTATTTAGTGGTTTAATTTCAGGGTCATTATTGATCGTTGTAGTTTAACAACTTGAATTAATTAATAATGAGAAACACTCCTAATTAGTTTTCTAGACTACACAGCCAGTAGGATTCAAGCGTGTAGCTCATTATTCATAATTTCATCATATATACTGACTGTTTTTTACTTTTTGGCATGTGAATCAGTGTTTTAGAGGAAATTGTCACAACATATTTACATGATTCATGACGCGAGAAATCATTTTTTTTTGTAATTGCAAATTTTAGGTTTGATAATTATAAGTTGTTTATAAGCTATAAATGTCTTCAAAGTTTCACTTCTAATTGAGTATTCCACTCAACATATTGAGTATTTTATACATAACTATTTTTTCCTTCACTCACTTTTCATAACTTCCATAACCATTAGGTAAGGATCTGCAACTTCGATGTTATTTTGATTGTTTAACAAAATATTTTCCAAGGCTTTACAAAGTTTTATAATTGATTGAAAGTTGTAGAATTTACAATTTATGAAGATTCAAGGTCTAATTTTTTAAAGGGTGCTAGCGCAATGGAAGAGAACCTGACTTACAAGTAGGAGGTTGGTGGTTTGATTCCATCATGCCTTGATATTCATAGGGAATGGCGATTTGATCAGTTTTTAATGATGGGAATCTTTTGATTATCACCAATGAGTTTTATGTGGACATTTTCGAACCTCACCAGAATATGAAATGGTGAACGGGTCAACGGACTCCACCCTATATAATAATTATATACTATATATATATATATATATATTATATATATATATTATATATATATATATATATATATATATATATATACTATATATATATATATATACTATATATATATTATTATATATTATATATATTATTGTGGTGGCCATTAAGGTACGTCACCAGAATCACTATTGTTCATAGAAATAGGGTGACGTCTACTTATTTTTAGAATTATTATCTTATTTGTGACGCACTGTGAATAGTCACACACCTATACTTTTGTCGATGCGTCCTTTGGTGACGTTAATTTTTTGGTGACAGAGGTTCTTTTGACCATCTCTAATGATCTAATGGTGACATTTTTCAACCGTCCCCAAAATATGAAATGGTGACGGTCAACAAATGCCACCATATATATGCAGAAATAGTGACGATCATGAAAGGTCCATCACAATAAATCGTTCATGTTCATATGAAATGGTGATGGTCACTATCCATCATTAATAAGTATTTGTGATGGTCCTCGAATGTCACAACAACACCTATACCTTTGGTGATGTTCATTTTTTTTGTGACGAAGGCTAAGGTCTATCACCATTGCTCATATGAAATGGTGACGGTAACTATTCGTCATTATAAATCATTATTGGTGACGAACCTTGAATGCCACCACAACACCGGATACTTTTTGTGACAACCGACCTTTGTGTTGTTCATTTTTTGGTGGACAAAGCTCTTTTGACCATTCACCATGAGTTTATTGTTGGACAAATTTTCATGCTCACAATGTCTTTTTTGCTTTGTATGAAATCTCTATTCTCTATGTTACACAACTATATATATAAATAATATATTATATATATATATATATATATTATATAATATATATCATATTATATATATATATATATATTATATATATTATATATATATATATATATAACATGATTATTTTTACAAATTCATATTTACATTTAGTTAGTAAACACATAAACTTAATGCGTGTTGGGGTTGATCAGGTAGACTTAACTTAGTTAGAGAGTCAATTTACAGTTGGCAATCCTCAAGCTCAAAGTTTTGATAACACGTGGTTTTTCCCATGGTATTATTTTGTAATAAAATATATTTAAAGGAATGATCACTCTATTATCATAATTATTTAGGCTAGAAATGATCATGCATTTGATTTTTCCCATAAGATAATAATGATCTATGAGCTAGTTTTTCATCTGTAAATTTTGATAACCCATGATTTTTCCCACTGTATTCTTAAGTAATGTAGTTTATTTAAAAGCGTGAAGACTACATTTTAATTTTCCTTTGGGCCAAGAATGATCATTTAGTTAGTTATATATCTTATCTTGCAAAATACAAAACTAATAAAAACCAACTAATGGATCTATTATTATTTTATGGCTTAAAAATAACCATGCCTCTTAAAAGCACTCAAGCTAGTCAATATATTTTCGTGGTTGAGTGAGGCCTCCACTCAACTTAGGAACATTACAATGGAGAATACCTAATCATTTTTAAATGCTTCATCACATGTAATCATTGGCTCTAATACCAAGGTCCACTAAAACCATTTTCCTTAAACCACCACTACGGCCCTAACAACTTTGATAGTTTAATTGAGTCAACTTCACCCTAAGATTTCTCCCTTTAAACTTGACTAGGTAAATTCGTATGTTCTCCTCCCCTATCATGTAAGTCTACTTCAATACCTTATCATCAAGGTTATGCATGCCTAAATAGCTCTTATCAACATATGCCCATATACATGTAATTTATAAATTTCATCTCAAAGTAATCATTTTTGGGTAATTGTTGATTGACACTTAGGTTTCCATTCTCTAATGTTTGCACACCTACTCATGCCAGGTTCTCTCCTCCCTAGATATTAATTTTTTGGTTGCATATCACCTTGTTGGACCTTTGTTTTCTCTCAAGCCACTTACAAAAAAATATCCATCCATCCTCTCTCATTCACATAAAACTGAGAGTAGATCCTCACATGCTGGTAATTTTGTACACTTCATGATGAACTCCAAATTGGCCTATTTATTAAGGATTCTCTCTTACATGCATACTTTATCATCCATATGAAATTCATAGTAGATCCACTAATGTTGGTCATTTTGTGTACTTCATGCTCAACTCCAAATTGGCCTATTTCTTAGGGCTTCTCTCTTAGCTTCAACCTCAATGTTAGTATTTTCAGCCATCACCCTGTTCTCTAGGCCACAATCCCTTGGCTATAATACTATTGTAAGAGATAGAAAACAATATGAGAGAAATAATGATAACACTCACTTTTATAGAAAAATACACATAGATAATGCACATCATGATTTACCCTAGAAAACCACAATTGGGGAAAAACTTACCTACTAATATATTTATTATTATCTTTATGGTTTAAATGAAACCATGCCTTGACATAAAAATAGCCAAGCTGACCAACATCTTCGTTAGCTAAGTGATCCCTTTTCTCAACTCGGGCACATTACAATGGGGAATCCCAAAGCCTTTTAAAAACTTCGTCACATGTAATAAATGGGCTTCCACTGGATGCTAAAAGCTTGTTCCTGAAAGAACCACTATGGGCCTAACAACTTTGTTTTCTATGTCAATTTTACCCTCACAGTATTTACGATAAACACTTTCTATTACTTATTGATTTATATATCATATAATTGTTGTGGAAAAACAATGACCCCCAATTTTTTATTTAATACCTAATAAAATGGGGACCCTTCTAATTTTTTATTTCCAACTTTCTCAACTCTCCTAGTGTATATAATTTCTTACTATGCATTTTCTTCCCTATAAAAATTTACTGTCTTTTTATATCTATCAATTTCATCATTAAAATCCCTTTGAAACACTAAAAAACACAAAAATGTTTAAGCCTTGAAGGCATTGTTAAATAATTCCCTTTTCTATGCCTCCTGGGATGTGAATTCCTTGGATCCTATCAAAACTGCACTTTACCTTTATGCATACACTTTATACCAAGTCTCGTGGTGTGACAAAAAAAATGTTGACAATTCATTGCAATCCTTCCATCTCGTGCTTATGTCTCATACGCTGAGAACCTAGAACACTCGCTTTTCAATAAATGTGTAGTGCGATGTATAATTTTTTGTCATATGTAATTAGCTATTTATATCTCTTTTCCAGTTAATGGCGCCTCGCCTTTTTTTTGTTTAAAGTGTTAGGCCTTCCACATAGCTCCATAGTGGGACTTAAACTTTCCTATTAAATGCCTTTTCACATTTCCTGTTTGTGGCATCTTCTAGTTTGTGGATCCTGGCCCATTATGAAATTATTTTATAGCACCAAGAAAAAAAATGAGCCTTGCAATGACATGGCATTGAAATCCACGTGGCCCTATTGGATACTACCATGTGTCAGCTAATTGTTTTTCCAAATCCTCATATGAAAAATAAAATTTAAAATGTCAGTTACTAAAGATTGACACGTTATTCCTATCATTTGCCAAGGTGAAAATTGATTACGCCTCTTAATATGAAATTATTTTGATACTAAATATTTTGGGTCCAAAGTAACATTCATAACTCACTCCCATCACAACATTTTTACAAGAAATCTAAG
>APFE030423218.1:76196-111181 GCA_000404065.3 Pinus taeda | reverse complement strand
GACATAACTGCTTCCATTTCCTTGTGGTTATTTTGCTCTGTACCCTGAGGATCTATAAGTTTTGTGATTCGATTATGACCCTTGTGTTCCATGGTAGACTTGTGAAAGAATCTAGTGTTTTTCTCCCCTTCCTCAATCCATTGGACTCCAGATTTCTGTCTCTAGAAGATCTCCTCCTACTGGAATCTGTTGTCCCATTCTTGTTGAAGTGAGTCCGCTTGCATTTTCTTTTCCTCTGTGAAGCCTCCTGTGATTAGAATATGATTAATTTCCTGGAGCTTTCCTTCCACTTATCCCTTGGCTTTGAATATATTTCTAAACTTATTGTAATTCCATTCTTTGATATTTCTCTTGATGTGTTTAAGTCTCTGATGTAGGAGGAACATTTTTGTACCTTGGGTGGGTATTTCTTCCACCCGCCACTTTCCAATATTAGTGATGAAATCAGTGTGTGTAAGGCAAACATTTTCGAACCTGAAAGGTATGTTCCTCGGGGTTCCAATAAAAGAGGCTTCCAGCTGAATGGGCCAATAGTCCGAACCTCCAAAAGGGAGGATGGAAGCAATCATGAAACGATCGTTGAGTAGGAGATCCTCTAAGATTATGAATATGTCTAATCTCGAGGCTACTTAGGAAGTTCCTCCTCTCTTGTTGTTCCATGTGAAGATGCCATTTATTGCGCCCATATCCACTAGTCTCATATTGTTAATAAAGTTCTAGAAGGCTATTGAGTCTCTACCAAGTGATATAGTTCCTCCTTTTTCTTTGTGAGAGCTCTAATCATATTGAAGTCCCCTCCCAGGATCCAGGGTACTGCTGGATGTCTCTCTCTCAGCTCTTTCAAAGAGGTGAGGAGCCCGAGTTTCTCGTCCAGAAGTTGAGGACCATAGACATTTGTGATCAAGTAGCTATCCTTGTCCCCCAATGGTTGGATAACCATTGATAGGTGGTTTCTTGTTGCCTCAACATCCAAGATTCCAAATTTCTAGGGATTCCAAAGAGTAAGAATTCCTCCAACTGAGTTATTTGTTTCGACTTCTAGATAATCATACTTAATAAGCCATTTGTTGTGCAGCTCTCTTATTTTGTCTACTAAAAATTTGTTTCCTGTATAAATACCATATCTCGTTTTTCTTCTTTTATTCTATTGCTGAGATTTCTTTGTTTCTTTTTACTCCCTAGTCCTCTAATGTTCCAGGTTATAAGCTTTAATGATGGGTTTCTAAAGGAGTAACTGGTGAGATCTTTCATCTTACCTAAATTGATCATGAGTTTTCCACACTCTGTCAGTAGTTCATTCTACCTCTTGCGTCCTCTTTTCTTTCCTAGGTTCTTGGTGGAGTTTCCTATTATTTTCTACCTCTTGCGTCCTCTTTTCTTTCCTAGGTTCTTGGTGGAGTGTCCTATTATTTTCTCCTTTGATGTAACCCTCAGTTCTCCTGGCTATCGTGGTTCCTTTTGACTCCTGTTGCCATTGTGTGAGACCTTTGGAGGAATAGCTTTTGTACTCTATCAAACTCCTCTTGTGGTAGAGAGTCTATTCCTGTGTTGATTCCCTACTCTAGAAACTTTTCTAGTTCGAGGTTCTCCCTCTCTAGGATCTCCTGTAGGTCTTGGTCCTCTGTGCCTCCTTCGCTTGGGGTCATATCAAGGTCCCTTCTAGGTTCCATGATGCTTGGTGTGTTCTCCTTTTGTCCATTGTGCTCCTGTATGATTTCCATATTGTCCTCTTTTTATTTTTCTATTTGATAGTCTTCTATTTTCTTGTGCATTCCATTTTCTCCTCCTTCTTCTTCTAAGATCTCGAAATTGTTATGACTTGGTATCTTTCTTTCGCTAGATTTCTTTTGGGGCTTTTGCCCCCTCATTTTCCTCTGCCTCCCACTTTGGTGAAGCCTTCAGGATCTTTTCCTTTATTTGTTTTTAAGAATTCCTCCCTTTTGTTGAGTGGACAGTCTTTGAAGATATGCCCATGTTCATGGCATTTACGACATCTGAATGGGACACATTCATAGTCAACTGCTTGGATCCATTCCTCGTCATAAACTTCCAAATGACTTCATCCAGGAGTGCTCCCAATAAGTCCATCTCGACACATATGTGGGCAAAGGAGGTATATTTCCCTCGCAGAGTCGCCTCTAATATCTTTATGAAATTCCCTGATTTGTACATATATTTATTTTTATTAATTAATATATTTATTATTATTATTATTTTATTAGTTATTAGGTTTATTTTAGAATTTAATTTGGATTATTTTGACTTGGGGGTGTTAATGTGCACCTATCATCATAAATAAAAATTAATTGATGTACCCATTATTATAAATGAAAAAATAATTTATAGCATTTATACAAAAGAAAAATGAATAATATTGAATTCATTTTAGATTATTTTGACTTGAGTGCCCTAATGTGTACTTATCATTATACCATATTGGTCTTAGTAGAGGCTAATAATCATCATCATATAAATTGAAATTGACTGATATAATAATCATTGTAAATAAAAATTAATTAATGATGTTCATACAAAAGAAATATTTTTCAATGCTAATTAGTGTTCATCTTTATGGTCTTTTCAATTTATATCTTTAAATTTATTTATTTATTTATTTTTAAAATTATTTAATTATAATGATAATAATTTAATATGGTTAATGTGGATTAATATAATAAATATAATATGTGTTAATGTTTAATTATTTATCAATATATTTCAAACTGTATTAAAGTTAATCATTTTAACTAATTATTTATTGAGAATTTTGATAACAATATTTTAATCATTAAAATAAAATAAAAATATCAATTTTAAACAATTAAATAAAATAAAAAATAGTCTAACTTATAGATTAAATAGATTTTTTCACCATAATATGAGGAAACAACATCAAGAAAGATTGTGATTTTTAGTTCTTTAAAATGCATTTTAAAATGCATAAATAGATTCATCACCTTGGAAAACCTTAGCCACTTGAATTCATTAAACAACTTAAACTCAAGTTTTTAAAAATATATGCCTAATTTTAATATGGTGAAAATGGCCATTTATTAAACTACCCAAAATAAAAATACAATATCTATTTAATTGTTATTAGAATCTTGATATGGCAGAGGGTACCACCAATAGTGGCATAGTACCACAAGTTACTCATTTAGATAGAAAGGGAAGATGTGGGCACTACCCACTTCCATTTTTCCTCAATATACTAGCCCATCCTTAAATCACCACTCATTGCTAGTAATATAAGATGATGGTGGCAAAAAAAAGGTTATAGAAGATGGTTGGACCATTATTGCTCTTGGGATTTCATGTTATTTGAATTTTTTTTTAGCTTAGATCACACATATTAGAGATTTTCCTATCTTTGTACTATGATTGATGAAAGTGTTTTAGGTTGGCTAATCGAAAAATTCTATTTTTTCTTAACGGAGAACATTAGGCCCCCAAATTTCCACCACCATTATTAATAAAAAAAATATATATATATAACATATAATTGTTGAATAAATTAAATAAGAGAATAAATTTTAAATAATTTTAAATAATAATTAATATTTGTTTATAGTTATAAGATTAAAAATTATTTTTTTTAATAATTATATAGTAATTTCTCTTGACATAATTTATTTTTATTTGATTTTATTAATTATTATTATTTTTATTAATTATTATGTTTATTACAGAATTTATTTTAGATTATTTAGTCATATTTAGGCTTGACTGTCCTAATGTGTACCTATCATCATAAATGGAAATTAATTGATGTATAGACTATTATAAATGAAAAATTAATTTATGGTGTTTATATAAAAGAAGAATGAATAATATAGAATTCATTTTAGATTATTTGGACTTGAGTGCCTTAATGTGTACTTATAATTATATCATATTGATTTTAGTGGGGGTTAAGAATATCGATTTTAGTGGGGGTTAAGAATATCATTATATAAATTGAAATTGACTTGATATAATGGTCATTGTAAATGAAAATTAATTAATGGTGTTCATAATAAAGAAATTATTTTTCAATGTTAATTAGTGTTGATATTTATGATCTTTTCATTTGATATCTTTACATTTATTTATTGTTATATTTTTTGAATTTATTTTAATTATATATTGATTAATTTTAATTTTAATGTGGTTAATTTTAATTATATACTTAAAACTATATTAATATATATATATATATATACATATATATAATTATATTTTTATTCAATTTCTAATAGTTTTTAAAAGGGTATGTAAAGTTAATCAAATTTAATGGAGTAAAAATTTTAATAAAAACATTTATTACATATATATATATATATATAATAATATATATATATATATATATAGATTTTGAGAATCTTGATAACAACATTTTAAACATTAACCAAAACAAATAATAATATTAACATATTAAACAACTAAATAAAATAAAAGAAAGTGTAATTTATAGATTAAATAGGTTTTTTCATTATAATATGAAGAAATAACAAAATGCGATTTTTCGTTGTTTAAAATGCACTTTTGAATGCATAAATAGATTCATTACTTTGGAAAATCTCTCAGCCACTATAATTCATTAAACAGCTTAGACTCAAGTTTTTAAAAATTTATGCCTAATTTTAATTAAAATTTACTAGAAAAATATAGTCAAAAAATCTATTTATTAGACTATCCAAAATTTATACAATATCTATACCAATGGTAAAATACAAGAAGTCACTCAGTTAGTCGCTATGTTCAGTTAAGTAGAAGGAGAAGATGTGGGCACTCCCATTTTTCCTCAATATGATTTTCATAAGTGGCCCATCATTATATCACCGCTCATTGCTAGTAATAGAAAATGGTGGCAGTAAAAGAATGGTTATAGAAGATGGTTGCACCATTACTGCTATTGGGCATTTCATGTTAATTGAGATTTTTTTTTTAGCTTAGATCACACAGGTTAGAGATTTTCCTATCTTTGTACCATGATTGATGAAAGTGTTTCAGGTTGATTAATAGACAATTTCCAATTTCTCTTGGGAAAAGATCAGGTCCACATCGGCCTCCCCGACTGTAAATTTCTCCCTTAGATCTATTCGGCCAATATAGTTATGGTCCAATGAGGTGAGGGCGAGTCCCTTAGATCTATCCGGTCAATATGTTATGCTCCAAAAAGGTGAAGGCGAGTTGGGTGAGGACGAACTCAAATTTCACTTCATAGGTTGTCATTCTTCTAAGAGGAAATCAGTCTCATATATCTTATAGTCTGAAAACTATGGTTGTTTCATTTTTTACATTAATATTGGCTCCCACTGCTGGTTAGAGGAGCATGCTTCTGTATAAATATTCCTGTACATTCTCGATGGTTTATTAAGGTTAGAGGTTTTGTTGATGGGCGTGGTTAGGCCAGTGTTGCTTTATTCTAGTTTTGGTCAACTTGAGTTGATAGATGTGATTGGTTCGGTGTTGGTTTAAGCCCTCGCTTTCCCTCAGTGCTTTACCTTCACATAGCTTCTTTCATTCGGTTGGTATTTTTTGCATGCGAAGTTGTGCCACCCCGTTTCCTCCACCATGCCCTGAAAGTGTGCGTAATGTTGGTGAAGGTCATTGAGATGTGCGGAGGGTTGTGCTCAAGCTCATCTCCATACACATTCTGTGGCGCAACGCTTCTACAAAGAGACATTCAAGAACAAATTCATCATGCAATTGAAGAGTTCCTGGTTTTGAAGATAAAGAGAAATTTATCAATACAAGAATCATGGTTTATGTCACTAGTTGAGTATTAGATAGGAGGCACACTGAAAGAAGGAAAAACTAATATCTCTGCACAATTGAGCTCTACTCACATATCAGAGCACTCCCTGGCAAGGTCCTCTGTGAGAGGAACGAGGCGAAAAGAGAAATCTTCCTTTAAATGGACGAGCTCTAAGATAAGCGTAGGGATATTGCACTTCAATTGGCTCACATAAGTCATAGCAAGTGGTCGAAAAAACCCAACCTTACTAGGCACCTAAATAGACCACATCGATGTTTTGACATCCTCTTCGGTCAATCCAAATGGCTCACAATTTTGATTGTAGGTCCAGTTCCCTCCATGGCTCCACATTTTTATCATATAGTTTATATATATGCAACAATTCAATTTAGTTTTTATTTCACCATTGTATACACAGTATTACTAAGTGGAAACCAGCTAAACGAATGTGACTGACGCCGTAAATTTTATACTAAAATCATCCTTTTTCTGGCTGGTTTGGTTTCCCGATGACATACTATGGTGATAGGAGGATGGTCATAACATCCTAAGCTCCCAAATAAAATTAAAAAATAATGCTTATTTAATTGTTATGGCCCATCGGTTACAATTTATTTCAATTTTACGATATGGGTGTCCAGCTTATTTTCACTTTTTGCGAACATTCTATACTGTATATGGAGTAGTAACCGGGCAACCTTACACTCGTTAACTTTGGTTGCGCTTAACCGTTTGGCTGTTTGACTTGAGCTTTATTTATATGGAACCAGGATCCAGCCATCAAACAAATTTCATCTATCCACAGTCGAAATGAGAGGACTATTTGGATTTAGTATTGCAGAATTCATAAGGAAGCGGAAGCGAGCTCGCTGGATATCGCGGGGCTTAAAGTCAGAGCAAATACAGTTAAGCGATGGCACCTCCCTGCACTGCTGGGTTTTACAGAGTAACAAACCACACAATTTAGAGAATGAGCGGCCAACTCTTCTTGTCATTCACGGTTTCGGGGCGGATGGGCTGGCTGGATGGGATACCCAAATTTGCGATCTCGGAAAACATTTCGATCTCCTCATCCCAGACCTCGTATTCTTCGGGGACTCCACCACGACCAGCTCCGAGCGGACTGAGCTCTTCCAAGCGGAGTGCATGAAGCGTATGGTGGAATATCTCGGGGTGGAGAGCGTGATTGTCGTGGGGCATAGCTACGGTGGCTTCGTTGGCTTCTGGATGGCGCACAAATACCCTAACCTCGTTCAAAGCCTAATTATCATCAGCTCCGCAATTTGCATGACACCGTCGACTAACGGTCCTCTTCTGGAAGAACTGGGCTTCTCCGGCATTAAAGACCTCCTTGTACCCAACAGTGCCAAAGGCTTGAAGATCACCGTGAATATCTGTTTTTACAAGATGCCATGGCTTCCTGCTTTCATATACGAAGACATATGGCAGGTATATACACATAATAATGTTCATGTTTTTACATTGTCATTCGGATTGTCTTGTGGAAATTTTATCTTGAAATATTATTAAAACTCTCTGTATTTCAACTTGAAATCTCCGAAGGCTACGCATCGAAACAGAGAGCAGAGGGCACAGCTCGTGGATGGGATAGTCATCGGTTCGAAGAATTTGCAGGCACTGCCAACAATAAACCAGGTTAGTTTCTTAGCCATATACGATATTATTCGATAATCTCACGAAATATGCGAATATTTGGAAGGACGGATTGATATTTAATTTCTTGAAATCGAACAGGACGTTCTAATAGTATGGGGCGAGAAGGATCGACTTCGCAGGTTGGAGGAAGCCTATGTTTTACAAAGGTAACAAGCTCAGCTCCCTTATTGAACGATTGACCTTAATTCAAAAGAAATCAATTTCTTATCTTTAACATTATATTCTCGGCCGAGAAGTGAAGTTTTATAATATTTGCAGGCATATTGGAGAGAAGGGTAAGCTTGTGGTGATAAAAGACTGTGGGCATGCTCTTCCGCTGGAGAAACCCACGGATTTGAACGAAACGATTCTCAACTTTCTCAAATCAGATAATTAAATGCAGAGTATGGAGATCCTGAAAATAAATGGCGTGAACAATGAATATGATGTGCACAGTGCTGCTAGGTGAAGGCATTGACCAGGGTGACGACAAATTGGGCACCGTCTAACGTACGTAACGCGTGTTGCATAAAAAATAGTATATTGCGAACAACGTTTCATCACTTTATTGGGAAGAACTTTCTTTGGAACACGTATTGAATGAATAAAAAATTATTATACTTGTGTGCTGTATTCATTTTTTATTCACTTATTATACTTGTGGGATGTATTCATTTTTTATTCACTTGTATTTGTATTAGTTTTTTTAATTTACTCACTCGCATTTATCGAAATTTAAAATTATGAAATTAAATTTATTATTTTTAAATAAAATTTATTTATATTTATCATAAATATGATTGGTTGAAATGTCTTCTTCTTATTGTGTAATGATGCTTATTGTGTAATAATGGCAAGAATTGATTTTTGTGGAGGGAAAGAATTGACTTTGTGTATGGAAAGAATTGATTTTTGTGTACTCTATTATGTGTAATAATTGCAAGAATTGATTTTTGTGTATGGAAAGAATTGACTTTTGTGTACTCTATTATTGTGTAATAATGGCAAGAATTGATTTTTGTGTATGGAAAGAATTGACTTTTGCGTACTCTATTATTGTGTAATAATGGCAAGAATTGATTTTTGTAAATTGACTTTTGTGTACTCTATTATTGATTACTATGCACTATATCACTTTACTACGTACAATAAATATAAATAATTTGAAAAATAACATTATCTATTAATTACCATGTACCATAAACACAATGGTTTGTACTTAAATTTGAAAATTCCATTTTTTGATTGGTGTAAAGGCCTGTAATTTCAAATCCCCTATGCCCGTCAAATGAAAATTTGATGACGTTTTTGCATTTTTCATGCTCTTCATTTTACGTTCTACCCAAATTTGTGGATGTCAACTACTCTTGCATTTCAACTTTCATTAATCTCCCTAAAAGAGTGCCTTATTTTTTCCCAAGTTAGCATGTGTTTCGATATAGCATACAACCATACTTTTGATATAACACAGTATGACATTTGTTTGTTTCAATATAGCATACAACTATACTTTTGATATAACACATTATGAGGTTTATTTGTCACAGTGAAACTGCTCTAATGGTAGCCGAGTATGTTTTGATTTCCTAATTATATGGTCCAATGAACTAAGTTTTTTATTTTTTAGGACCTAAGAGTCAACATAACATATATTTCGATATGAAATATAATGATTTTTTTTAGGGAAAAAAATAATACATGTTGCAATAATTGATATATATTTTGATTTTGTTTCTAGTAAGATGTATAAAGGAGGGGACTTTTTTTATACATCAATGACTTTTATACTTAAAACAAATCATCTCTCAAATTCTTTATCAAGTCCTTTTTTACTATTATGTATATAATGAAATTAGTCGACTAACATGTTAAGCTCAATATTTAGATGAAATACCTTCAAGCTAAACATCAATATTTCTATAAAATACCTTCATGCTAAACAAGCATATTGAAAATATAATGAGCTGCAAAAGCCTAACCAATACTATACATTTTTCTAATTTGACCTTTTCTCAACCATTAATAGAAGAAGAATAATGGGACACCACATAGAAAATGAGCTACACTAAAACATCCGGGTAATAACTCTACCAAGGAGATCCTATTACAAGAAAGACATCAGATATGCCAATCACATTTTTTAATGCCCAATAATCAATTTTATAGGAGAACCAAAAAATAATCGTTTTCACCAAAAAAAAATTGAGTCACTACAACCAAAATTACATCCTTACCCCAAGTTAACTTATAAGTTTCACATATAACATCCACATTGAATCCACATGTGACCTAGACATAAATACTCCCAATATCCTCAATGAAACCACCATACTTTCCAACTATATATGGTGGTGCACACCTTAAGTGTCCATGTTACACAACCATTAATTATATTACAAATATTCCATGATTCTATCACACTCCTTTTAATATAAGTGGTATTTGTTATGCAAAGAACTAGATTATCCTTTGAAGTTTCCACCATGCCAATGGGGATCCGATGCCAATTCAAATGCTTTTCTTTCCCTTAATTTCTTTAGCTATTCAAACGAATGCTCGACTTGATTATTTTCCATGTGTCCAGGTTCGGTAAATTTACCCTTGCATTGCATCAATTTCTTCATGTCCTTTACTCTACACTAATAAATAATTTACATTATTCGTAGTAAACAACATCTTAGATGGCAAGAATTTAGAGGCTTTCAGTTCCAATAAGATAAACGACAATTTAAACTATGCATCCTATATCATAATAAAGATATCTTAGACCAAAGGAATTGATAAAAGGAAACTCAAATTATGAGCTATCTTAGACCAAAGGAATTGATAATAGACTCCCTACATCCCAAGGATTGCGAAGACAGAGAATTCAAGTGATTTCCATTCGACATTTCAAGCATGTGTACTGTGATTTCCGTTCAGTGTTTTAGGCATGTTTACTGTTTATTCAAGAAACCTAGTACCGAGCATACTTATGACCGAGGCTCAAAAGGATCCTTTGAAATAGAGATGCAATGATGAGAACAATAAGAATCGTAAAGAAGAAATATCGTGACTTTCAAAAGATGCGTTAGCCTTAATGAGCCTGGAAGAATTGTTGCCCTGATTAAGAGAATCAACGGGTGGCTCTATAGGATTAGGCATGAACTTGTGCTCCCCTGTGATAAAAGCTAATCAATCTGTGCCTCTTTCCAAGGTTGAGTAAGAAATTATAACTACAACCTATCAGTTTAATCCCGTTGCAACTTGCATTTGGTCATCAAGTGCAAGTAACCATCTAAGTGGCAGTTATGACTGGAGGGCGACCATTTAATCCGCAGTTAACACACACCGCAACCATTGTACCCTAATTTTGTCAATTGCTATGGTTGCCATGTTAATGAATTCGCTTGCTAGAATCCAAGGTGGGAAAGAAGCAAACAAAACTAGATATCAGATACATATTAAACATTAGTAGCCTACCTGGCATTACCTTCGTTGGTGCTAGGTATTATAGATTTGGACGGTTCCGATCCCAAATTAAACGTCAATATGACGGGTCAGTGATATATAGGACATGTCAAGTTTGATGTGTAGAAATTTACACCGTAAGTAAAATACGTTTTGAAATAGAAAATACGTCCTATAGGATGTCAAATTCCAGCCGTGGTGTAAAGTATTGAATAAACAATTTTTATGGGTTTTATTTTTTAATTTACAAAAAAAATAAAAAAAATATGTACTATAACATTAATTACTATGTACAATACTCCCGGATGTGGGTGTACAATATAGTTATTAAGGGGGAGGCATAATGGGATGGCAAGTGGCCCTGCCACATGGCCATTCGTAAGACTACACTCCATTCTAAAAAATGGATTAACGTCGGCCATAAATGGCATTTGAGTCAGCGTTGCCTTCAATCCGCCTGTATCTACTTGCCTCAGCCTAACTCCATGGCGACCTCAAGTGAAATTAATTCCACCACCCCTGTTTCGTATTCTCTTATTCTCCGCCTCTGCAATGCTAATGCCCCCACGCTTCCTCTGCTCCAAGCTCTCGAACCGCCATAGGTAGATGATGCAGCATCCTATGCTGCACTGTTTTTGGCCCAGGACCTCATTATTCTCAAATCCTGCTCAGCAATCTCATCATCCACTCGACGTCTCTAGCTAATCTTCCCTCTGAACCATACCCCAGCAAAAATTCTCCTACTCCTGGTGTCAACATGCCCAGAACTCGCCATAGAATGCAGAGTCGCAGAGGCGGTGGCAGAGGAGGATTGAGGCGGCCCCCTTCATATCCGGCCTCTAAAACCACCTCCTCTTCGACTCATCAAACTACAGGTCGATACCCAAACACTCGTAGTGGCCACGACCATTCACGACCTCTCCACCTCCATTCAATGCCCTCTACTTTGCCACCCAACGGAATTCCCTCTAATCCACGGCTGCCCCTCCAGTCAACACAATTTCTCTACCGCTGCTCCTTGAACAAACCCGTCATTACTGCCACCATATCCATTACCTTTCATGAGGAGGAGCAAGATACAGAAGGTGGTCGGCACTCCAGAATGACGCCTGCCAGAGTCGAGGGGAGCTCACATTCCATCACCTTCCACGAGGAGGAGCAGGCCATAGAAGGTGGTTGCCACACCAAAGCGGAGCCAGCCATGGCCGAGACGAGCACTCACTGTGCAGGGATGAAGCAAACTAGGAAGGAGATGGACCAGGAACATCATGATGATGAAGACATGGATCCTTACCATTGTTTTGTCGTGGAGGAACAACCATCAAAGCAAGCAAATGACACGGGTGCTTCGAAGAAGGCAAATGACGACATGGAGGATTACAAGTGCTTTGTTATTAAGGAGCACCTGTCGTCTCCCCAACGCACCTAATCGGCCACACAACTGCCACGTGTCAACTATTCTCAGGTTCTAGGAATTGTGCTATTTGGTTATTTTATGGGGTTTTAGGAAAACTTTAAGTTACTTGGTTACGTGGTAGATTTTTTCTTTTTCTCTGAAAAATGTTTAAAAACTATGCGTAATTGCTGGTTTCCCCTCCGTTGGCAGCAAAATAACACTGGTAATCTCTTTTTTTATTATGACTGGTTTCCCATCATGGGTCGTCCAGACCTTGTTTTGCCATTTTTTGCCGGACAAGCATAGGCTAAAACCTCAGTGTACCATATTTTTACAATAATAGAATTTAGCTTAATTTAGAAAAAAAATTACTATGTACAATAAATATAAATAATTTGAAAAATAGCATTATATATTAATTAGTATGTACCATAAGTACAAATAGTTTATAATTAAATTCAAAATTTCTATTTTTCCATTGGTGTAAAGTATTGAATAAACAATTTCTAGGCATTTTATTTTTTAATTTTAAAAAAAATAATTTAAAAATATAAATTTGAAAAAATAATGTAACAATAACATATGTGTACAATTTGTACAACTCTCATTATATCAATCTATATAATTAATGACATGACATGTCACTATAATATGAACATTATATAAAATAATTTCCGTCATTCAATATTAAATAAATAATTATTAACTTCTTATCATTCTCTTCAGTGTCAATTTTACACACACACACACACACACATATATATAACCTTTATCTATCAAAAAAAATGTTTAATTACATTAAAAAATTAATAAAAAAAAAATGTTACACAAATATTCATATAACTCATTTTAAAGTTATATTATTGTTTAGAGTACATATAACACATCATGATATTAAAATATTTTATTAAATTAAATGGCAGAGAACGCTAGCTATGTGACCTTATTATTATTAGAGATTTAAAACATATATTATATCAATAACAATGTTGTTACTAGACATATCGACTTCAATGTTCCTCCATTTAGTTAACAATATCTAGTAACTAGCACAATGACATTAGCTAGCTGATATAAAATATATCCACTTAATGTAATCCATATATGAAATACATTAATAATTATTAAATATATTATAAAAATTAATATTAATATTAATTAATATAATTATAGATAAATTATATAAATAAAATTGAAATTACATTTTATAAATCAGTGTTTCATGTTATTTGAATCCATAAATTATGAAAAACGTTATATACTACATATATAGAAAATGAAACCCCAAATTTCCTTGGGCTTAAAAAACAAAAACCAAATTACAAAGAGGAGCACAATTAATTTCTCAAGTCTTTTTTTCGTTGCTAATTACAAAGAGGGAAGAGGACAATGATTCAATGCTTTTTCCATATCTATAAATGCATGGATAGTTGATATTGGTTTGAAATTGATCTTGAGTTTCACTTTTATTTTATTTTGTTTATAACCGTTGAATCTTTTGGTTTAAAAATAAATCAATTCAATTTGTAATTTTTCTTATGGACACTAATAATTTAATGTATCGCCCAGAGCTAGCGGGAACCCAAAATTATGAAGCCTTAAAAAATTAGGAAAATATAATTAGGAGGTTTTCATTGTATTAGCTATATTTACGACAGAATCTAGTAATCCTTGGAATTGCTACAAGTTCTATGTAAATAAACACTCAAAACAAATTAGAGGTGTTTCTAGATTAGTCCTAGATTACAAACTCTAAATTTTGTACTAGCAAATGATACATATTTTATTCCCTACAAAGGAAGCCTAATAAGCTGAATAGCAGGAGCTAAAGTTTTCTCCAAATTTGATATGAAATTTGGGTTTTGGTAGGTTACTGTAAAAGAAGAAGATAGACTCAAAGTTGTCTTCATCATTCTTGCTAGTCATTATGAGTGAAATGTCATAACCTTTGGCCTAAAACATGCACCATCAAAATTTCAAAAGGTCATGGACCAGGTTTTCAAGCCATACTTTGATTGGTTCATTGTATATATTGATGATGTGTTAATATTCTCTAAATCTGTAGAAGAACATTTCAAACATGTACAAATTTTTACACATGTACTCAAGAGAAGTGGGCTCAGACTAAGCAAGAAGAAAATGGACTTATTTCAAGCAAATATTATAGTACATACTATTGAGGATGGCCAAATCACATTACAAAAGCATGCACGTGAATTTTCTAATAAATTTCCAGATATGATCACAGATAAAAAACAATTGTAGAGATTCCTAGGTTGTTTGAACTACGTCAACAATTTCTATGAAAGATATGCCCATGACAGAAATTTGTTAAATCAAATATTGGAAAAATATCTAGCGCCTTGGACTTTCGAACATATCAATGCCATCAGAAAAATAAAATCTAAGGTAAAAATTTTACCTTTTCTCTATCTTGCAAATGAGGATTTGCCAAAAATTGTAGAAAGTGATGCCAACAACATTGGATGGGGAGGTATTCTCAAGAAAGCTAAAGAAGGATAAGAACAAGTTATACAGTTTGCTTTAGGCACATCGAACCAACCAGAACAAAACTATTCTACAATTGAAAAAGAGGTAAAAGCTGCATGGAATTGTATAGACAAATTTGACATCAACCTCATACATAAAAGGTTTCTTCTCACGATTGATACTTCTGCTTTAAAGAAAGTGTAACAAAATACATCAAAATGCCCGAAGAATCCAATTTTGCCAGATTGCAAGCTTTGTTTGCAAATTTTGATTTTAATGCTGAGCATATAAAGGGATAAAGAAACTGTGTTGCATATTTTTTGAGTTGGGAGTATCTGAAAAAAGGAAATCGTCTAATGGTCATTCTCATTGAATAAGACCCTAAAACACAACAAGAAGAACTTAGAAATATCCTAGATAGCACCTAATGGCCAATCAATGTTGAAAAATGGAAACCCACTTGGAAATTTAGAAACACCAAAGTAATGGATGTAAATCTACAACCTCATCTTGACTTATAATAGCTTATACTAGAAAGAAATATTTACCCTAAGTCCAACACTTGGATACATGATATGATGTATAAGAATTGAATGATGTATTCTGATCTTGCAGACGAAGCATTAAGGGAAAGTTTTCATGATATAAATATGATATGGAATGAGGGAAGAAATAGAACCAAAACGTCTCATAAATATTATATTATCAATAGAAACAGATATCTTGAACATCTTGCAAGAAGAATGTAGCCACAAAAGGATTCGAGCCTTGTATTTCGTGACACTATCTATAATTTCCAGGGCTATAAAGATCTACGGTGGGATCTCTTATTCAGAGAAGAAAGATCATAAATACATTATACATTATTAGAATTTGGACATGTCTTCATTACACATTTATTGTTACAACCAACTTGGTTACATGAATGGTGGAGATAGTATGGGATAAGTAAGACTTCTATGGATCCAAGGTACTTTGAAAGAGTCTTTCAAAGTGATTTCCAGGAGTGCGTGCAATGTAATGGCATGGAGTGTTTTCACCTTCCGTGTAAGAATATTGCAGATCTATTTTTTTTTAATTTTTTTTTTTATGATCACATATTAGGCTACTTCATGAGAGGACATCATCATTGGTTAGTCTTAACCAAATTAAACCACCACATTATCCTCGAGAAAACAATGATTTTCCAAAGGATTTATAAAAAAGCATGGGAGACTAGTGGAGCATACCATCATAATAATGGTTGACTCTGTGGTACAAATCCAATGGGAACATAACTCGAAGGGCTCTCATGGGCTTCTCCTGAAAACCATCCATAGTGTACAGTAATGTCTTATCACTTGACTTTGATAGTGACTGATTTTCATGGGATTTTACAACAAAAAACTCCACGTTGTAAATATCTTTTCCGTAGGATTTTGAATAATATCTACTTTGTAAAATTTCTGATTTTTCGATACTTGGAGCTCTTCTTTGACTTTTGGTGTGATTTCATCCACATCTCGGAATATCAGGATGATTGTGTGATGTTTATCCCCTTCTCATCCTATAAAAAGAGAGAAGTAAAGCTCATTGGGGCATTCAGAATTGCAGAGTCTAAGAGTTAGATTCTAGTTGTTTGAAGTCTGAGATAATCTTCCTGCTCTACATATGCAAACAATTGTGTTATATCTGCTTGCATCATGAAGAAAGTCTCTTTTAGAGTTGAGTTTGAAAAGCCTATGTATCAGGGCATAAAAACCCTGGTAAGAACCTAAAGTGGATGAACTCATTAAGCTTGAGTCTGTGTTTGTTTCTAAAAGTTCAAAGACAGAGTCTATAAAGGGCCAAGTAGCCTCTAGAGTGCATCTTAATTTGAGGTGTAGCGTCTGGCAAATGCATAAGTAGTCTATCTCTCACTGAAGTTTCTCTAAGTCTTCCAGCATTGTAATTCATCTTTTAAAATGGATAAAAGAGAGAAGCTTTTCAAAATGTCCCGCATGAGTTTATGTTCTGTTAAGATATTTTAAATATTATGTGAGAGGAGAGGTTCATCTAAGGTTCGCTGGAGGTTCACCAAGGATGGAGGGACATTTTTCTTATGTTGGCAACAGGCTGTTGAAGGTAATTATTGCATGAATATCCAGAGTTTCATGTACAGGTTTGTGTAATAGTTCGTGTATTGGTCACAAAATACATAGAAATTGCACAACAAGCTTCATTTTCTCCTTCAGAGGAAGCCCCTGCTTCAAATTCGTATCAGAGCTAGTAACGTCTAGTTCATACATGTATTTATCTTTTAAATTATCTCAAAAGTTAACATGGAACCAGGAAGAAGATATGTTTCATTCAAAGAACTTCATAAAGAAGAAACATAAGAAAATAATTTTGATATGGAAAATATGTTTCATGGTGCATCATCTACAATGGTTAACTCTATAGAAATAGAGTTAATAGAAAGTCATCCATCAGCCCGATGGGCTCTCCCTGCCATTATCCCATCAGAAGTTTATGGTGATTTATCTGTGTTTCATTTCAAAGCTATAACTGGAGTCATTGTTAAAGAATGTGTCTCTCAGATCCAAGAAAATGTTGAATCCCTTCAAACCATTTCGCTTTTAAGTCCTAAAAAACTTCAGGAAGATGCTCGAAGACATGGTACTTCTTCTCTACATGTTGTTGTACCTGAGCGGGCATAAATTATTTAACCCCTAGAGGGCTTAATACATATGTGTTGGCTACTATCAAAGATCTCACGCATAACAGAAATACTGATTCATTAATTGGTGGTATCGTGGCTCCTTTATCAAATGATCCTGTATGGTTTGATTGCCACCCAAATTTCTCAGTATATGTGTATGATGAAAACATTAGGGACATACTCCAATTGCATTTCAAAACTAGTGGTTTTGATATGAAAAGAAAAAGGACAAACATTTCAGTTCATACTAGAGGGTGTTTCAGGCACACCAACACATTATATCCAGCCATTCTGCATACACCTAGTGAAGAGTCAAAATCTAGCACCCTGATAATCAAAGATGCTGACAATCAAAATATTGAGCACCAGACCATCAAATGAGAAGATCTAATCTTTCCTGAAAACTAGGCAGTAGATCTACCTTAGTCGACCAAAGTTCAAAGTATCACGAATGCACAAATATAAGAAGGATGAACTAAATCTACTTTGTCCTTGCCTGGAAGATCTATTTTGGATTGAAAAAGAATACAAGAAGCTTGTCAAGCCAAAAAATACCATATAAACCCCGATCATATTTCATGTCATCTATCTACTTCCACATCTATAAATACTCCGTCTATAAGATTCTCACATGTTGATTTACTTGAACTCGCTCAACTATTACATATTTCCACTGTCGAAGTAAAATGTCATGTTTGCCAGACAATAGTTTTCTTACAACCTCTCATAGATCTGGTTCTCCACAAAAATCATATTCCCAAGAATGGAGAGGCCCCTTCCACTATTACTACAAACTCATCTCCAAACCCAAAATGCTCTGAGATTCCATTCTCTCATGACATTATCCTAGTGATTCATGAATTACCCAGTCTTGAGAATGAAGACCCCCATCTCACTGAAATGTTTAGCAAGATCAGACCACTTGGGATGCAAAACTATGGCTTGGGATATGTTGAAAGACATGACAGTATCATTCCATCTTCAATATTTCAAAATCTTATTCCACCAGACTCAAGAAGCCATCAATCCCATAAATGCACAAATTATTCTCCCTCATGGATGGGTGTCCCAAACATAAGATTAATAGAGAATGGATGAATAACATGCTAAATTTAGATCTCTATACACATCATAAATCCAAATAATCTACTCCCATCACATCTATTGATGAAAAATATGCTCTTTCACTAGAATAGAAAAAGTACATGGAAGAAACAAACTCATGGATCTCATTTTATGTCTAGAAGAAATTAAAGGAACAATCAAAAGTACATATGGCATATGCATAAACTTCATCTACACAAAAACATTTATGGATAGCTTGTGATGGAAGCAAGTTAGAAAAAAAATACCACATTCCCTCCATACAAGGGAATTATGTTAGGAGAAGCTATTAACTCAGCCTAGGCCATTCCTTTAGTATTGAAATATGATTGAGCCCTAGGAATAAATGGAAGGAGCTAGAAGGTGAGTGAGAAAATATACTAGACAAATACAACAATAGTGTGAATAAAAATTTGAATGATGCCAATTTTTTAGTTTCTGTATTAAAAAAATTTGTCAGAGAATCAACAACACAAATTAAAAGAATAGAGGAAAAGGTAGACTTTGAGCTTGACTCTACTAAGACTCTTATGGAAAAAAATTCTGAAAAATTTGAGAAACTTTCTGTATCTCTGAAAGATAAAAATATCCCAACCTCTATGTTGTTTATCCACCATGCACCCATTCAACATGCCTCAAAACCTGTAGAGAGGTTTACGTTTCTATTTCCCCAAGAGAAACTAAAGAAACACCCTTGCACCAAAGAATCTTTTAGTGAATCCTATTCTCTTTTCACAAGGACCATGACCAAAGAAGAAGAGCCAAGATCCTCAAGACAACATATTTTTCCTATTTATGAACCTTTGTCTTTCCAATTCACTAGATATCCAACTCCTAACCTTAATGGAAAGGGAAAGATGCCCGAAACTCATACCTTCGAGTCTAGATCTCAAAAGAATGGAATATTGATGGCTTGAGTGCTGGTCAAACCAAGAAAATGATTGACTAGATGTATAATGAATATAAGCTTATGTGTATGAGAGGAAAGTCTGAAATTGAATCCTGCAAAACTCTTATCCAGTGCTTTACAGGTATCCTACAGAGATGGTGGGAACTAGAATCTTCCCCTAAATTACTTGCATAAATGGAAGCAGAATTTGTTGATGATGAAGCTGGAAATGTTATCCACATTGAAAATGGTCACCCCAAAATAATATAATTGGAGAATTAACCTCATTCATCCTAGAACATTGGTGTGGAGAAACAACAGAAATTCCAAATAAACATGACATGATCCTGATGAATCTAAAATGTAAGAAAATGTCCCAATATGAATATTTCCATAGAGATTCGACACAAAGAATTTACAAAGTAAAAGAAAGTCAGAATGACCTGTGGAAACAAGTATATTTAGCAACATTACCCTCCAAATTTGTTGAATACATCCAACAACAAGAAGTCTTCCAAACTTATTTTGAAAACTATACATGGGGAGATATATATTGCAACATAACAAAAGCCTTGGTAAGACTTTGCACCAGCATGAAATTCAGTAAGTCCTTACAAAAGATGTCCAAACTACCTGATAGCAAATCCATATGCAATATAGATTGATTACTAATGATCCAATTGCGCAAAGAAGAAAACATAGAAAAGCACAGAAGAAAGGTAATAAACGGTCAGCTAAAAGTCATCTTCATAAGGGAAATAGGCACAAGAAAGGATCATATAAAATAGTGACTAGAACACACTGCTATGTTCCCAAAGATATACATCTTAAGTATTAAAGTAAAAATATCATTACTTGTTGGTTATGTGGATAGACTAGACATACTACAAACAAATGTCCTCAAGGAACATAGTCAAGGGAGAATATAGGAAAAAATATATAATAATGTGCCTATAGAAAACCTAGAATACACTTCAAGGAAGAAGTACACTTGATGAAGAAAAATTGTTACAGTTCATTAGAATCATCTGATATGACTTTATCTGAGTCTAAACATAGTGAAGAATTGGTGAATGTCCAATAGTGCAATTGCACAAATGCTGATGAGAAACTACAACCCTTCTGAGACAGACTTAGACTTTAGCTCAGAAAGAGAAACATAAAAGGCACCAACCAAAGAGAAAGTATGTATGGCACACACTATTGATGATGATGAATCAAAGGTTCTGGTAGGCATCAAGATGCTTGCAGAAATAGAAATTAAAGAAAAACTTCTAGAAACTCTTTTACAAATCAAACACAGAGATCTTGGTAATACCTCAAAGATAATATTTCTAAAGCATTGTTTGTTGATGCTTGTTATGAGAAAAACACAAAACATTTTCGAAGAAACCAACAACATATAGAACCAAGATCTATGATTCTCGGAGAAGTCATTCATAAGATTCATCATTTAAAAAAGGAAATAGTTGAGCTGAAAGCAAAATCTCTCAGATAGGAAAAGGAAAATGGTAGGAACCAGCAGAAATTTAATTCTCTTGTGATAAAGAACAATTAAATTTCTAATTTTCTTTAGAGAAGGTTTGAAGAAACCCGACACAAATAATGAAAATAGTTGGAATTCATTTTACAACCATTCATCCATCAATAAAAAAAAAAAAAAACATTTCTTTAATACTGATTCGATGAAGACAAAGAATAAGGTTGTCATGTAGAAGAGAATGAACAGACAGAATATGAATGTTGAAGGTTGTCATGTAGAAGAGAATGAATAGACTAAATATGAATGTTGTTTTGTAGAAGAGCATGTAATATGCTACGTTGTGTTGCCATTATGATAAAAGTGTTGTCCTTGATGGCAACTCACATATATGATGAATGATGGTGGTTCACAATGCAATAGGTTAACAACAAAGGATTACAGATAAAAATCCAGAGATTGAACAAAGAGAATGGTTTAATAAGTATACGATGGTTCACCTTGTCGAAGTAGCATATACAAGCGGGTTCACAGAACAAAAGGACCATATACGTATGCATGCACTTTCAAAGAAGGAAAAGCACGTGTGGGATGGATAATTAAGGATAATGAATACCAGGGGTTCCTACCATGGTATTGATGCATGGTAATGAGTGAGGAAAAGAATATTGATACCATCAAAGAATACCAACAGCATAACTATGGTTTTGTTATGAGGTATTGACAAAGTATTTAAGTATATAAGGAGTATAAGATCAAAGGGCCAAGTGTGCAAGTGAATGAGTTTTTCGTGAATACTTCTATCTGAAGTATATTTATGTTTGGAAGGGCTATGGTAATGACATGATTTGAAATATCACATGAACCTTTGGATACAATGTTGGATCATGATCATGAAACATAAAATGACGTATCATTGTATGATCTGATAATGGATGGGCTAGATATAAATGATAATGCATGTTTTATTATGTAAATGTTATGATCTCGGTATGACTGAAGTCTGGAATAGCTGTAAAGTTTTAAGTTAGTATTTGTAGATATATACATTGGTTTGCCTTGGTGAAGGTACATATACACATTGGTTCAACACTTCAAAGTAGTGTATACATTATTAAATATGATGTTTGAAGCTACAGTTGGTTCTAGTTGTTGATGCAGAGTTTTGGGTTTTGCTCTGTGTTCTGGTGATAATGTTCTGAATAATTAGATTGATTGATTGTGATTTTCTTCAGTGTTGATGGGTTTTCAATGATTAGTTGTATTGTAGTGGTGATTGATTTTGAGATCTAATGTTTCTAATAGGTTTAGTATGAAAATTGGATGAAACGTGGCCTTCATATTGTGTTGTTCTGTACCAGGTGTATCCTATCTAAATATTTATGAAACATGGTCCCTGGAGGAAGAGAGAAGGTCATAGCCTTCTATAGGGCAATGCCTACATATTGGTAAACATATTGGCCAGTACAAAAACTAGGGGGTTGGAGCTCCCTTCTAGCAACAGTCGGAGAATGAGTGAAGGTTGGAGCCTTCTATAGGCCAACGCCTACGTATTAGTAAACATATCATCTAGTACAAGAGCTAGGTGGTTGTAGCTCCCTTCGAGTAGGAGCTGGAGAATGAGAGAAGGTTGTAGCCTTCTGTAGGTGGGTGCCTGCATACTAGTATGAGTATGCACTAGTACAAGATTGTAAACATGTTTTTCTTATATTAAATGAAGACAGAGATGAAACCAGCAAGTGGTTTTTCTCCTCCATTGGATTTCCATCTTAAATCTTAGTGTTCATGTGTGTTTCTTATGTGTGATTGTTTATTCTATTATTACTGCACTAGCTTATTGTTAAATGGTTAGTAAAGTAATGATGCAGTGATTAAAGATCAACATATGAAGAATTAACTAAATCATAAGTTCACTGGATATACACTAATTTCCTTACGAATAGTTGCATGCACATGCAAGTTCCCTTCACTGAAGTAGCATATATAAATATGATTATGAAATGAAAATGTTATTGATTTGATAATACTGATTCACACCCCCCCACCTCTTCGTATTATTCCCAATAATTCGTATCAGAGCATGTCCTTAATAAGAAGCTTGATTGCTTGAAGGAAGATCTCTCAAAATGAACAATCACAAAAGAATGGGATCTATCAGACCACCAATATTCAACAAAGATAACTTAGTATATTGGAAGACAAGAACTAGAGCCTATCTTCAGTCACTTGGAGCTGGGGTTTGGGCAATTGTGGAAATAGGATACCAATATCCAACAGCAATCCCCACGGATCCAACAGAAAGGAAATCATATGAAATCAATGCCAAAGTCGTTAATGTTGTATTAGGAAGTCTATCAAAATCATAATTTGTCAAAGTCATGTAGATGAACACAGGCAAGGAAATATGGGACAGAATCATTCAGAGCTATGACGGAGACCCCCAGGTAAAACGTGCTAAAATCCAAACTCTTAGAATCCAATATGAAACTCTCTAGATGGATAGTGATGAGAGTATTACTAATTATTTCTTATGAGTAGCTGAGATTGTAAATCATATGAGAAATCTGGGTGAAGAAATAAAGGAGGCTACTATAGTTGATAAAATTTTGAGATCTCTATCTTCTAAATTTGAGTCAAAAGTATCTTCCATTGAAGAAGAGCAAGATCTACAATATGTTACTATTGTTCAACTTCATGGAATTTTAACTGTCTTTGAAATGAGGAAAGGAGGTTGATCAGAAATCAGAGAAGCCACTTTCAAAGCCTCTTCAAAAGGAAAAGAAAAGCTAGATCTCAAAGAATCAAGATACATATCAGAAGAAGATGAGGTAAACATTATGAAGGAACATCAACAGGGTTTCGAAAGATTCAAAGGTAAACTTCCCTTCAAATGTTTTGCTTGTGGAAGACTTGGTCATGATGTTGCTAAATGCCCTCATGACAAAGGAAAGTTTTTTGCAGAAGGTAATAGAAGAAGTTATTATACTCATGAACATAGTGATGGCTTATCTAATAGTGATGAAGATGATCAATATGTTAAACTACTCATGGCATATGAAAATGATACCTTAGAAAATGAAGATATCCTTAAAGAAATCTCTCAACTGAAATTTTTTTTGGCAAAAAAAGGATACAGTCATAGACACAATGACACATCAACTCACTGAGAAGTTCAAGCACAATGAAAAATTAGAGTGTGAAGTAGTAAGTTAAGAAAAGAACTCGAGAAGAAAAAAACTCTGAATCTTAGATTTGCTAAAGGATCAGAAATGTTAGATGAAATCATCAAAGTTCAGCGTTCTCCTCTTATAAAGGCTAGTCTTTGTTTTCATGAAACTATTGAAGGTGAATCTATCTCAAAAGATGAGGCAAGGAACTCTAATGCAAAATCGAAAATGCTCGACAAGGAGATAAGAGGTCAACCCCAACAACAACCAAGGAAACAAAGACTTCAAATAAAATCATTTCCTTCTAACTATGGAAGGGATAATTGGTTCTTTCCTCTGACAAATAATGTTGAATGTTTTATATGTCATAATTTTGGACATGTTGCAGCCAAATGTAGAAGTAGAATGGTTCAAGATAATAAATGTCACACAGAATGATCATCAATTTCCAAGTAGTTTAAGGGATATTATTTTTCTTGCAATATGTTTGGTCATAAAGCTATTGATTGTGATAGAAGGAATATGAAACATATAATATGTTATACTTGTAACAAGTTTAGACATATAGCAAAGGAATGCAAGAGAAAATGGCCACAATACCAAAAGGAGCAAATATCATCACAATCGAAGGTGTTGAAGAAGAAGGAATTGATGTAAAAAAGATGTGGCATAGCTTAGTATACAAACATAACAGACCTAGGGGGGGCTGAAAGTGTGAGACTTAAGTAAATTCCAATTCTCATGCACAGTTATTATGAAGACAAGTCATGTATATACGTCAGTTAAAAGTTGCACAGTCGCGTATATGTTGTTTTGATGAAGAAGCAGTGGGATAGACTCAAGAAAAGGGGTCTGATATGGTTCAGTAAATTATCAATTATATTTTTTGTTCTGAATGATGATGACTACAGTGTGGTGATGATATGTAGAAGTTCTTGTGGCCCTCATAAGTTGTTAATAACTTTATGAATAGCTGGTTGATGATGATGCCTTGATGATTCTTATTGACAAATGCAATGATCAGATCTCACAGTGAACAGTTGGCATAGGTTCAAGGGGAGCATATGCTTCTAATAATGCATTGTTGGCATTATAATAGAAGACCTTAGTACATGATGATACTTATATTTCTTGATTCACATAGTTGTTTTAATTCAGATGACTCTTTTGATGATGGACATATACACATTGTTGATCTTGACGCTGCTAATAGATGCTTATGGTGTAGATCATATATGGTATATGATAGTTGTTGATGACTATCATGATCTTGTTTAGATAATTGTCATGTATATCATTTGATGTAAAGGTCATGTAAAAACCTATGATGTAATTTGTAACCCCACTATGCATGGGAAGGATGATGTAATAATTGCAAATTTTCAGTCATGTATGAATATTTGGTATATCCCAACTTGGTTGGGTGATTGTTGTATGTATGAGTCATTGGTGATAGGAAGGTCATACTCACATAGTTGAGTGATAAAGTCATTTAATTCATTTGACATCCATATGATATTTCAGTGAAAGCTTAGGGGGAGCATGATCAGAGAATATAAGTGCAACCCTGCGAGGGAGAATATCTTGGTCCACCATTTTCCGTAGATATCAAAGGAGGAGAGTGTCTTAGTGTTGTTTGATATATCTAACAGGTTCTATAGCTTGACGTAATAAAGACCAATATGGTTGCCATCTAGTCCAAAGGGGGAGATTGTTGGCATTATCATATAGGTGTTGTCCTTGATGGCAACTCACATATATGATGAATGATGGTAGTTCACAGTGTAACATGTTAACAGCAAAGGATTAAAGATCAGAATCCAAAGATTGAAGAAAGATAATGGTTTAAGAAGTATAGATTGGCTCATCTTGTCCAAATAATGTATACATGTGGGTTCATAGAACAAAAGGAGTGGATACGTATGCACGCACTTTAACAGAGGGAAAAGTGCATATGGGATGGATTATTAAGGATAATGATTACCAAGGGTTCCTACCATGGTATTGAACCATGGTAATGAGTGTGGCAATGAATATTGATACCATTAAGGAATACCAGCAGCATAACTATGGTTTTTGTCCTAGGTATTGACAAAGGATCTAAGTATATAAGGAGGAGAAGATCAAAGGGCCAATTGTGCAAGTGAATGGGTTTTTCATGAATACTTCTATCTCAAGAATATTTCATGTTGTAAGGGATATGGTAATGACATGATCTGAAATATCATGTGCACCTTTGGATACAATGTTGGATTCGAATCATGAAACCTAAAATCTTATCATTGTATGATTTGATAAATCAATTTCCCTTATTGAATGATTGACCTTAATTCAAAAGAAATCAATTTCTCATCTTTAACATTATTCTCGGCGGAGAAGTGAAGTTTTTATGATATTTGCAGGCATATTGGAGAGAAGGGTAAGATTGTGGTGATAAAAGACTGTGGGCATGCTCTTCCACTGGAGAAACCCATAGATTTGAACGAGACGATTATCAAATTTATCAAATCATATAATTAAATACAGAGTATGGAGACCCTGAAAATAAATGGCGTGAATAATGAACATGATGTGCACAACACTGCTAGGTGAAGGCATTGACCAAGGTGACGACAAATTGGCCACCGTCTAACATACGTAAGATATGTTGCATAAAAAATAGTATATTGCGAATGTTTCATCACTTTATTTGGAACAAATATTGAACTTTCTTTGGAACACGTATTGAATGAAAAAAAAGAAATTATTATACTTGTGGGCTCTATTCATTTTTATTCACTTGTATTTGTATTAGTTTTTTATTTAGTGCTTATTCACTTGTATCTATCCAAAATTTAAAATTATGAAATTAAATTTATTATTTTTAAATAAACTTTATTTATATTTATCATAAATATGATTGGTTGAAATGTCTCCCTCTTATTGTGTAATGATGCTTATTGTGTAATAATGGCAAGAATTGATTTTTGTGTATGGGAAGAATTGACCTTTGTGTACTCTATTATTGATTACTATGTACTATATCACTAATTACTATGTACAATAAATATAAATAATTTGAAAAATAACATTATATATTAGTTACCATGTACCATAAACACAATGGTTTCTAATTAAATTCAAAAATTCCATTTTTTGATTGGTGTAAAGTATTGAATAAACAATTTTTATGGGTTTTATTTTTTAATTTACAAAACAGTAATTAAAAAAATATGTATTATATCATTAATTACTATGTACAATAAATATAAATAATTGGAAAAATAACATTATATATTAATTAGTATTAACATAAGCCAAATAGTTTTGTAATAAATTCAAAATTTCCATTTTTTCGTTGTGTAAAGTATTGAAAGAAATTTAATGGTTTATTTTTAATTAAAAAAATAATTTAAAAAAATAAAATTGAAAAAATTATGTAACAAAACATGTGTACAATTTGTAAACCCTTATTATATCAATTATACTCTAATGAAGACATGTCTATATAATATGAACATTATATAAATAATTTCAATCTTCAAATATTAAATAAATTTATTAATTCTTATTATCTTCATGTCAATATATAATATATATATATATAATATAACATTTACTACCAAAAAAATGTTAATTACAAAAATTAATAAACAAATGTTAAACAAATATTCATATAACTCATTTTATAGTTATATTATTGTTTAGAGTACATACAACGCATCATGATATTAAATATTTTATTAAATTAAGTGGTAGAGAACGCTAGCTATGTGACCTTATTATTATTAGAGATTTAGAGCATATATTATATCAATAATAATATTGCTATTAGACATATCGACTTCGATGTTCCTCCATTTAGTTGACAATATCTAGTATAGTTATATAAACTAGCACAATGACATTAGTTGATATAAAATATATCCACTTAATGTAATCCATACATCAATTACATTAATAATTATTAAATAATTATAAAAAATTAATATTACTATTAATTAATATATAATTATAACTAAATTATATAAATAAAATTGAAATTACATTTTATAAATCAGTATTTCATGTTATTTGAATCCATAAATTATGAAAAAAGTTATATAATACATATATAGAAAATGAAACCCCAAAGTTATATAATACATATATAGAAAATGAAACCCCAAATTTCCTTGGGCTTATAAAACAAAAACCAAATTACAAAGATGAGCACAATTAATTTCTCATGAGTTTTTTTTTGTTGCTAATTACAAAGAGAGAAGAGGACAATGATTCAATGCTTTTGCCATATCTATAAATGCATGGATAATTTGATATTGGTTTGAAATTGATCTTGAGTTTCACTTTTATTGTATTTTGTTTATAACCATTGAATCTTCTGGTTTAAGAATAAATCAATTCAATTTGTAATTTTTCTTATGGAAGCTAACAATTTAATGTATCCCAAAGAGCTAGCGAGAACCCAAAATCATGAAACCTTAAAAAATTAGCAAAATACAATTAGGTTTTCATTGTCTTAGCTATATTTATGACATAATCTAGTAATCCTTGGAAATGTTACAAGTTCTATGTAAATAAACACTCAAAATAGATTAGAGGTGTTCCCAGATTAGTCATTATTTACAAACTCTAAATTGTGTACTAGCAGATGATACAAATTTTATTCCCCACAAAGGAAGCCTAATAAGCCGAATGTAGGAGCTAATGTTTTCTCCAAATTTGATATGAAATTTGGGTTTTGGTAGGTTACTGTAAAAGAAGAAGATAGACTCAAAACTGCCTTCATCATTCCTGCTGGTCATTATGAGTGGAATTTCATAACCTTTGGCTTAAAACATGCACCATCCAAATTTCAAAAGGTCATGGACTAGTTCTCAAGCCATACTTTGATTGGCTCATTGTATATATTGATGATGTGTTAATCTTCTCTAAATTTGTAGAAGAACATTTCAAAGATGTACAAATTTTTACATAGGTATTCAAGAGAAGTGGGCTCAGACTAAGAAAGAAGAAAATGGATTTGTTTCAAGAAAAGACCATAGGACATACTATTGAGGATGGCCAAATCATATTACAAAAGCATGGACTTGAATTTTCTAATAAATTTCCAGATATGATCACAGATAAAAAACAATTGCAGAGATTCCTAGGTTGTTTGAACTATGTCAACAATTTCTACGAAGGATGTACCCATGACAGAAAATTGTTAAATCAAATATTGAGAAAAGATCCAGAACCTTGGGCTTTAGAACATACCAATGCCATCAGAAAAATAAAATCTAAGGTAAAAACTTTACTTATTCTCTATCTTGCAAATGAGGATTTGCCAAAAATTGTAGAAAGTGACGCCAACAACATTGGATGGGGAGGTATTCTCAAGCAAAGTAAAGAAGGAGAAGAATAAGATATACAGTCTCGCACATGGAACCAAGCAGAACAAAACTATTCTCTAATTGAAAAAGAGGTAAAAGCTGCGTGGAATTCTATAGACAAATTTGACATCAACCTCATACATAAAAGGATTCTTCTCAGGATTGATGCTTCTGATTTAAAGAAAGTGTTAACAAAATACATCAAAACGCCTGGAGAATCCAATTTTTCCAGATTGCAAGCCTTGTTTGCAAATTTTGATTTTGATGCTAAGCATATAAAGAGAGAAAGAAACTGTCTCACATATTTTTTGAGCTGGGAGTATCTGAAAAAAGGAAATCATCTAATGGTCATTGTCACTGAATGGGACCCTAAAGCACAACAAGAAGAACTTAGAAATATCCTAGACAGCACCTCATGGCCAATCTATGTTGAAAAATGAAAACCCACTTGGAAATTAAGAAACACAAAAGTAATGGATGTAAATTTACAGCCTCATCAAGGACTTACAACACCTTGTACTAGAAAGAAAGATTTACCCTAAGTCCAGCACTTGGATACATGATATGGTATATAAGAATTGAATGATGTATTCTGATCTTGCACACAAAGCATTAAGGGAAAATTTTCATGATGTCAATATGATATGGAGTGAGGGAAGAAATAGAACCAAAACATCTCATAAATATTATATTATCAATAGAAACAGATATCCTGAACATCTTGCGAGAAGAATGTGGCCACAAAAGGATCTGAGCCTTGTAGTTCGTGACACTGTCTATAATTTCCAGGGCTATAAAGATCTCCGATGGAATCTCTTATGTAGAGAAGGAATATTAGAAATAAATTATACATTATTAAAATTTGGACATGTCTTCATTACACATTTACTATTACAACCAACTTGGTTACATTAATGGTGGAGATGGTATGGGATAAGTAAGATTGCTATGGATCCAAGGTACTTTGAAAGAGTCTTTCAAAGTGATTTCTAGGAGTGCATGCATTGTAATGGCATGGAGTGTTTTCACCTTCCATGTAAGACTATTGCAGATCTATTTTTTTATTTTTTTTCTTTTTTCTGATGATCACATATTAGGCTACTTCGTGAGAGGACATCATCATTGGTTAGTCTTAACCAAAGTAAACCATCACATTGTCCTCGAGAAAACAACGATTTTCTTAAAGATTTATACAAAAGCATGGGAGACTAGTGGAGCATACCATCATAATAATGGTTGACTCCGTGGCACAAATCTATTGGGAACATAACTCGAACGACTCTCGTGGGCTTCTCCTGAAAACCATCCACAGTGTATAGTAATGTCTTATAACTTGACTTTGATAGTGATTGATTTTCGTGGGATTTTAGAACAAAAATCTCCACATTGTAAATATCTTTTCAGTAGGATTTTGAATAATCTCTAATTTATAAAATTTCTGATTTTTCAATACTTGGAGCTCTTCTTTGACTTTTGGTGTGATTTGATCCACATCTCAGAATATCAAGATGATTGTGTGATGTTTGTACCCTTCTCATCCTATAAAAAGAGAGAAGTAACGCTCATTGGGACATTCAGAGTTGTAGAGTCTAAGAGTTAGAGTCTTGTTGTTTGAAGTCTGAGATAATATTTCTTCTCTACATATGCAAACAATTGTGTTCTATCTACTTGCATCATGAAGAAAGTCTCTTTTAGAGTAAAGTTTGAAAAGCCTACATATTAGGGCATAGCAACCCTGGTAAGAACCTAAAGTGGATGAGCTCATTAAGTTTGAGTCTGTGTTCGTTTCAGAAAGTTCAAAGACTGAGTCTATAAAGGGCCAAGTAGCCTCTAGAGTGCATCTTAATTTGAGGTGTAGCGTCTGGTAAATGCCTAAGTAGTCTATCTCTCATTGAAGTTTCTTTGAGACTTCGAGCATTTTAATTCGTCTCTTAAAATGAATAAAAGAGAGAAGCTTTTCAAAATGTTCCGCATGAGTTTATGTTCTAGTAAGATATTTTAAATGTTATGTGAGAGGAGAGGTTCATCTAAGGTTCGTCGGAGGTTCACCACGGATCGAGGGACATTTTTCTTATGTTGGAAAGAGGTCGTTGAAGATCATTATTGCGTGAATATCCAGAGTTTCATATACGGGTTGTGTAAGAGTTCGTGTATTCGTCACAAAAGACATAGAAATTGCACAAAAAGCTTCATTTTCTCCTTCGGAGGAAGCCCCTGCTTCAAATTCGTATCAGAGCTAGTAACGTCTAGTACATACAGGTATTTATATTTTAAAATCTCTCAAAATATAACATGGAACCAGGAAGAAGATATGTTTCATTCAAAGAACTTCATAAAGAAGAAACATAAGAAAATAATTTTGATTTGGAAAATATGCTTCATGGTGCATCATCTGCAATGATTAACTCTATAGAAATAGAGTTAATGGAAATCCATCCATCAGCCCGATGGGCTCTCTCTTCCATTATCCCATCAGAAGTTTATGGTGATTTATCTATGTTTCATTTGAAAGTTACAGCTAGAGTCACTGTTAAAGAATGTGTCTCTCAGATCCAAGAAAATGTTGAATCCCTTCAAACCATTTCGCTTTTAAGTCCTAAAAAGCTTCAGGAAGAATCTCGAAGACATGGTACTTCTTCTCTACATGTTGTTATACCCAGGCAAGCATGAATTATTTAACCCATAGAGGGCTTAATACATATGTGTTGGCTACTATCAAAGATCTCATGCAAAACAAAAATATTGATTCATTAATTGGTGGTATCGTGGCTCCTTTATCAAATGATCCTGTATGGTTTGATTTCCACCCAAATTTCTCAGTATATGTGTATGATGAAAACATTAAGGACATCCTCCAATTACATTTCAAAACTAGTCATTTTGATATGAAAAGAAAAAGGACAAGCTTTTCAGTTCATACTAGAGGGTGTTTCAGGCACACCAACACATTATATCCAGCCATTCTGCATACACCTAGTGAAGAGTCAAAATATAGCACCCTGGTAATCAAAGATGTTGACAATCAAAATATTGAGCACCAAACCATCAAATGAGAATATCTCAGCTTTCCTGAAAACTAGGTAGTAGATCTGCCTCAGTCGACCAATGTTCAAAGTATCACGAATGCACAAATATAAGAAGGACGAACTAAATCTACTTTGTCCTTGCCTAGAAGATCTGCTTTGGATTGAAAAAGAATACAAGAAGCTTGTCAAGCCAAAAAATACCATATAAATCCCAATCATATTTCATGTCATCCATCTACTTTCACATCTATAAATACTCCATCTATAAGATTCTCACATGTTGATTTACTTGAACTCGCTCAAATATTACATATTTCCACTCTCGAAGTAAAATGTCATGTTTTCCAGAAAATAGTTTTCTTACAATATCTCATAGATCTGGTTCTCCACAAAAATCATAATCCCAAGAATGGAGAGGCCCTTCCACTATTACTACAAACTCATTTCCAAACCCAAAATGCTTTGACATTCCATTCTCTCATGACATTATCCTAATGATTCATGAATTACCCATTCTTGAGAATGAAGACCCCCATCTCACTGAAAGGTTTAGCAAGATCAGACCACTTGGGATGCGAAAATATGGCTTGGGATATGTTGAAAGACATGATAGTATCATTCTATCTTCTAGATTTCAAAATCCTATTCCACCAAACTGTAAGAAGCCATCAATCCCATAAATGTACAAATTATTCTCCCTCATGGATGGGTGTCCCAAACATAAGATTAATAGAGAATTGATGAAGAACATGCTAAATTCAGATCTCTATACACATCATAAATAAAAATAATTTAGTCTCATCACATCTATTGATGAAAAATATGCTCTTTCACTGGAATGGAAAAAGTAAGTGGAAGAAACAAACTCATGAATCTTGTTTTATGTCTGGAAGAAATTAAAGGAACAATCAGGAGTACATATGGCACATGCAAAAACTTCATCTACACAAACATTTATGGATAGCTTGTGATGCAAGAAAGTTAGAAAAAAATACCACATTCCCTCCATACAAGGGAATTATGTTAGGAGAAGCTATTAACCCAGCCTAGGCCATTCCTTTAGTATTGAAATATGATTCAGCCCTAAGAATAAATGGAAGGAGCCAGAAGGTGAGTGAGAAAATATACTAGACAAATACAACAATTAAAGGGATAGAGATGGATATGGTAAAAACTTCTAATCAGAAGGAATGTTTTGACTCATTATCAGTAGCTAGAAATAGTCTGAATAAAACTTTGAATGATGCCAACTTTTCAGTTTCTGTATTAAAAGTTTTTATCAGAGAATCAACAACACAAAATAAAATACCAGAGGAAAAGGTAGACTTTGAGCTTGACTCTACTTAGACTCTTATGGAAAAAATTTCTGAAAAATTTCAGCAACTTTATGTATCCCTCAAAGATAAAAATATCAAAATTTGAGCAACTTTCTATATCTCTCAAAGATAAAAATATCCCAACCTCTATGTTGTCTGTCCACCATGTACCCATTCAACATGCCTCAAAACCTGTAGAGAGGTTTACATTTCTATTTCCCCAAGAGAAACCAAAGAAACACCCTTGCACCAAAGAATCTTTCAGTGAACCCTATTCTCTTTACTCAGGGACCATGACCAGAGAAGAAGAGCCAGGATCCTCAAGACAACATATTTTTCCTATATATGAACCTTTATCTTTCCAATTCACTAGATATCCAACTCCTAATGTCAATGGAAAGGGAAATATGCCAGAAACTCATACCTTCAAGTCTAGATCTTAAAAAGAATGGAATATTGATGACTTTAGTGCTGGTCAAACCAAGAAAATAATTGAACAAATGTATACTGAATATAATCTTATGTGTATGAGAGGAAAATTTGAAATTGAATCCTGCAAAACTCTCATCCAGTACTTTACAGGTAACCTACGAAGATGGTGGGAAGTAGAATATTCTCCTAAATTACTTGCAAAAATGGAAGCAAAATTTGTTAATGATGAAGCTAGAAATGTTATCCACAATGAAAATGGTCACCCCCAAAATAATATGATTGGAGCATTAACCTCATTCATCCTAGAACATTGGTGTGGAGAAACAATAGAAATTCCAAATAAACATGAGATGATCCTGATGAATCTAAAATGTAAGAAAATGTCCTAATATGAATAATTCCATAGAGATTCGACACAAAGAATTTACAAAGTAAAAGAAAGTCAGAATGACTTGTGGAAACAAGTATATTTAGCAACATTACCCTCCAAATTTGTTGAATACATCCAACAGCAAGAAGTGTTCCAAACTTACTTTGACAACTATACATGGGGAGATATATATTGCAACATAACAAAAGCCTTGGTAAGACTTTGCACCAACATGAAATTCAATAATTCCTTACAAAAGACGTCTAGACTACTTGATAGAAAATCGATCTGCAATAAATATAGATTGTTAGTGTCAGTCTTTTCAGCCTTCCTCCAGTGATCAAATATGCTCTTACAAAGTGATTTTGAAGTGTCAAGGTCAAATTTTGTCATTTCAGTGAGTCTTCAAGCAAAATTTGGTCACTAGGCATTAGG